>JBCFYV010001001.1:35584282-35651610 GCA_039000515.1 Timema cristinae | reverse complement strand
TAGGTAATTCAATTTTCACTGTTTTTACATTAATTTCATATTTTACAATGATTTATTATTTTACTTGTACACCTATGGGCTTGCTCGTTATTTTATTTAGGTTTAACACACTTATAGGGCATTGAGGGTCATTTGTTCAGACTATAGGTAGTCTTAACATTCCCCTAGTAACACCACGTGTGTAGTCTTCGATGGATATATCATTGCCAACTGGATCTATGTAGCTCTATGTAGCTCTATGGAATTAAATCGTTAAAGTTGATTCTATTGTCTATTATTATATATTGTTTTGGCCACAAAGATATAATGCTTATGTTAATTTTCCTGTCAACGTTAGAGAAGAGCGAATATTTAGTTTTAGTGATGCGCCTGTTCCCTTTTGGCATAATTTGGGACTGAAAGGGTTAGTCGTCCGTACCGAAATTAATATGCCAATAATATAGGTCCTGTTCGCATGTGACCTGACTTCCGCTCTCTCTACATTCATATATTCTTCCTTGTTACCTTGTTTTGTGGACACATCAAAACTTTTGATAAGGAATGCACTCATGGTCGAAAAAACACAAAATGCATACATGTGTGCGTATGCAATAACCAAACAATTATTAGCTATTTTATTATTTGTTTCGTAACTAAATTAAAAAAAGCAGGAACACTTTCATTCATGAGAGTCATGTTGTGAAAAACTGGCAAAGGGTGAAGGGAGAAGTGACATTAGAAGGAAACATTTTTTGTAGTCGTGTCTTGGAAACTTTCAACTCTAAACCCTTCATGTTAAACACGAGAAAACATTATTTTTTGTCGTAGGGTAATTTTGTTTTTCTACTTAATGAGTCTGAATAAGGCAATTAACTATAGCAGTTTGTTTCTGCATGTTTTACTAGTCTTTTCTCGATGCTTTTTTTTAATGGCAGCGTCATCAAAGAAGAACCATTAATTAAACGATTTTAGAACATAAAGAGAACAATTTTAAATTATGTCATCGTAGATTATCTTTTCTTTCATTGGTGACCTGGCGGTCTAGGGGTAAGGTGTCAGACTTTTAAGCTGGCGGCCGGGGTTCAATCCTCGGTCCTGGCAAAGATTTTTCTGATTACCAAACCCTTCCTTCACCTCTGACAATACATCTTGTGAATGTGGGGAATGCCAGGTCTCCACCGTGGTTCGGATTCCACGTTAAACTGTAGGTCCTTCATTTCATCTCACAATCACCCTACCATTACACATTAGCGTAAGTGCGTATAACCCGAATGGGTAGTAAGACGCGGTGCTAATAATAATAATAATAATTTTCTTTCATTCTTCACTTCTTACTACCTTTCCAGGTTGTCCAATGAAGAAGGTAGAATTTATAGGAAGTTTGGCCGTATTTGTGTGAAGAGATTAGGAACACCTAATTTCACTCAGGAGGGAACTAATTACCTCCCCGTTATTGATACAACAATAAAGACGAGATTTTACCCTTTTCCTAGCGTGGAATGCAATTCCTCGTCTGCGAAGATAAATAGCACAGGGTTGGTATTTCACCGGAAATAGGAAAGACCTGAACACTGGCCAAGTGTGGGAATTTGGTGGGACAGGGATAAGTCGGGACATCTTAAAAAGTCACTGGAGTCTTCATATTTTTACAATAACCCAGTGGCGTATTCTGAGAAAAATTAATAGGTATCCTAAAAGTTGCAGTGGAGGTTTGGGGGCCGAGGTCCCTCAACCACCGTTGTCCAAGGACTTCAAGGGATATATTTGAAGATGTGTCCATATAGAACAGTGGTTCTCAAACATTTATTATTTCCCTTTAACTGTATGCTATCTTTGGAAATTTTGAGCCCCACTCCCATATTCTCTCTTCTTTTATTTATCTATAACTATGATTAACATTTACTCAAAATGTAATAAAAGTAACTCCATGTGGTCAGCCCGCATTCAGGCTATACCTACCGAGTGGCTACCAAACTGTTTGGCGAATTAGTGCCAACTCTTGTGGATAAAGGGTGTCATGTGGTCAGCACAACGATGACTCCAGACATTAAGCTCGGCTTTCTATACCGGAGCCGCTACTACTTTATTCGAGTAGCTCCTTATGTATCCACCCTAGGATGAATCTAACCCGTTCCAAACCCACTGCTTCCCAGATAATCTGGACGCGCCGGGAATCAAACCCGAGACCTATAATCACTAGACTACATAGGCGCTCCTCAAATTGTAAAGATCTACATGGTTAGAAATTTAAGTAAGTATTAATGTCGGGGCTAAGAGTGGTATGGACACATTTCTGAATGCGTAAGAGAGACAGCTCCTATCCAATTAGCCCAATGTAATTAAAAGAACACAGTTAGCAATGCTCAAAAGCAAACAATCATAATAAGAGTAAAATGAAGTGATACATCGATCAAGCGTACATTAGATCTTAGTGAGAGGGAATCAGGTGGATTGTACAACTCATGTTGTAATTAAAACTATATCTTAAAGCCAACTTATCTCACACAATGCTGCTTGGAAACAAACGAGTCTTCCAACTTGAGAATTTATGCCCTATAATCTATTTTGACGCGTAAACTATGACTAACATAGAGGAGTTTTATCTCGGACTATTAATACTCTATCTCTTAAATCATTGGTTTATTGCTAAGATATTTACACTCTTATTTTGCTGTAAGCAGAGGTGCACCCAAGGGAGGAGGGGCAAATAGGGTATTTGACCTCCCCCCATTCCCCAATATCACAAATAATTTTAATATAAGTTTAAATAATATTAAGTATTACTAAAATATTTAGCATTGAAGATGTGTTGAATGTATATGCTACATTTTAAGTCCAAGCTTCAGACTTAAGCCTAATATTCAAAAGGTTTACCGTTACTCACAAAATTAACAATTGAAAAAAAAATAGCTTAGATACCATTTGCATTATTTAAATCTCTTATTTACTATAAAATTACTTCAATTGATTTATAAAAGCATTTAATATTCATAAATATGCTCGTCCTTCAGGGCTTAGGAGGCTGTGCAACCCCAAACCCGCTCTCTACATCAAAATATCATTCTTGCTACAGCCTTGATTGAATGCCTCCCCCCAAAGTAAATGGCTGGATGCGCCACTGATTAAGTAAATTATATGAAAATATATTTTATTTTACCTTTTCTTTCTAAATCATCTTGAAATGGTGAACTCACAATCCTGACTTTTGGGATTCTTTGATGTATAGTTATAAAAAAAATCACAATGACTAATAAGTCGTTAATGCAAAACAAAAACTAAAAGAACTCTATTAAAACTCCACGAATCCTTTCTACTAAAGAAAAACAAGAATTACCCTCAAATTTGGTTAAAGTAGCCTCGTCACCCCCCCCCCCCCCCCCCCGTTTCCCCACTCTTTCAGTGCTGAAATGCCCAAATTTGAAAGAGGGATTAAATGTGTTTGCCAAATACATGATAATACATATGACTAGAAGAATACCTAAACATAACTCTGTATTTAATTAGTGTATAGTTTAAAGCTTGTTACATATACTATTATTTTACAATTAGTTATATATATTCTGTAATTTTAATTAAACTAAACTAGATTAGCTTAATAAATAAACATTGTGATCTTGAATCTTCTTTCAATAGTTGGCACAATGCTTAGCTTGCTTCACAGAAACAGCATGACTTGGGGTGTAAGAGCCAGAGCTCATTGGCCAATTACTTATGGGCAAGCGGAAAGGAATGTGTTGCAACCCCCTAGACATTGGGCAAGATCATTAGAGCCTCCCTAGCTTGTCTTGCGGTTTTCAAGCAGCAGGCCCTGGGTTTCCTATTGTGCTTAGTAGAACCTTTTGGAAGAACTACTTAAAACACAGCATTCTTGGAATATGAACCAATATTAGTTTTAAAATTAATAATTCATTACATGTATATTTTTAAACAATTTAAACATTAGTGTTTACACAGTTCGCACAGACAGTATTGAATTAAACAAAAAAACTAGTCCATATCATTATGGGTATGCGGCGCAGGACTAGCATACCCAGAGAATATGCCACTGCAATAATCTCCTAAATACTAAGTAGAATAGCATAACCATTAGTAAAACCATTAATAATTAATTGTATCTCCAATTCATGCAATAATTATTTTTATGTCCAGAATTTAATAGAGAAGAGTGAACGAAATTAGAATATTCATTTGTATTTTTCCTACTATACTTATATTGTTCCTATTTTAATATTTAGAAAACCAGGAAAATTTGAGGAATTTCAAAACCTACAACGGCTTAGCAATATAGTAAAATGACAAATATCAAAGCTTAATGGATTTTTTTTTCTGAGAAATATTTCTTATGAACCATTTCACCTTTTTAATTTAAAGTATTCTTGAAAAGTAAGACATGAATAGCTTCTCCGTTCATGCATATATATGTTAATTTTATTTAAGTGATATTATTATTTTTAATTCATACTTTCAACAGAAGTTTTATTAATGACTTAACAAAAGGTGGAGAGATTAACTTAGAAGAAATGCATCTGCACTAGTGGCGGGAGGGGAGAGTGTGAAAAATAACACGTGGGGAGATCATCTTCAAGGCACCCGGCCTGGATTCAAACCAAGATTTCCTCTTAAACGGCACAGTTCTCTAACAAGATACCTTGCGTTGTTTTACTGCTTCCTCTCCGATTTCAAACGAAAAAAATAGGGCATAGCTAGCAAATAGTTTGTTTTTTCCTTAATAAAATGAAGGAATATATAAATGACTTCCTTTTAAATCTAAAAGTGGGCTATTAAAGTGTATTTTTAAAAGAAATGTATTCAGACAATGTATATTATGTAAGGTTATTGTTTCTAAACTAATTACACAAATGCTTGGTTAAAAAACGCCATAGAAAATCTATAACTATGACATGAAATACCGACCACTAACCTACATAAAATGTATAATTGCTTTGATATTTTTAGAAAGTGTGGACTTATTCAAAATTCCCGAATGCGTCCGTCCATACAAAGTTTCAAAACAATTTCCCAGTTCCAAGGTCACACTTCCCTCTATTGTTGGCTCTCGCAGCAAACAACGCCACAACCGACAACTTTCCCGCAATATCAGTAATATGCAATAAAGGAGAACTACCTCCACAATGTTGCGGTGTCGTTGAATTTCTAATGATATTTTCCAAATTTATTAACATTAATATTTGAAAGTTTACTCCCTGCCGTGGCACTCAGTTCTATGTAAGGCTTTCACGTGTTCCTGGTCAAGGTATCACTCTCGCATTAGACTGGGCCGCTGGAAATCGGGGTTCGAATCTTGGTGGGGTGTACCAAGGTGTTTTTTTTTACTAAATGTTTATCCACTATTCATCCACACCTTCTATAAACTTAACCTTCCTCATCCTTAGCACATTTGCGTGCAAGCCTGACGGCTAGTAGTCTAAACAGTGCTTCTGAAACTATTTCTAAAAAAGTAAACAAGATTAGAGAAATTATGATAAATAAGGCGATTTTAAACTATTCTACTCAATATAGAGATTTTTTTAAAGAACCATGTGTTACTACACGTTCGGATTATACGCATATATGTACTAACTACTCCTATGTGCTAGGAATGAGAAAGGTTGAATCCAAAGGAAGTGTATCTGAATTCGCATGGAGGGAGAGTGGAGAAAAATTTAGTGAAAATCACCCTCATTAGACTCAACCGGGAGTTGAACCACGGTCTCCCTGACATGTTCAGGCCAGTCTTAACACGAGAGTGTCACCTTAGACTATTCGGCCACCGAAGCGGGTAAGACGGTAGTTAAAAAATTGCTTTTCAACTAGTTTCATATCAAACACTAACTTTTTTTGTGTGCCTAAGTGCTGAATTCTGTAGAATAGCTTGTAATACAATTTCCTAGTGTTTGCTATTTCCGCACCCTCCAGAAGCCTCTAGACTCTAGAGGGCCTAGAAAGCTGTGTAGACTGTGTAGACCACGGGACACAACTCAACCGAGACATTTGATAAAAATAGAATTCATTTAGCCCACTCTTACGTAATAACTGACAGAAACATACTCTTTTTTTTTACAAATGAAGCCCAGGCTTCCATGCTCTAATCAATTGAAGGTTAGGTTTTGCTAGGTTGGTTAGTATTATTTATAATCAACCTCTCGTGGAAGTCACGTGTATACCTCTCCTGGTCGCGGCTAGACCAGTGTCAGGATGTACTGATCCTAATGGTCGCGCCAGGCCGAGACAGAGGAGTTTGGTTTCGGTCTAAAAGTGGGCAGACGACGTTAAACTGAAGGGAAGACGAGATTATTATGTAGTGCTAGAGCGACGGGCGTAGTCCCTGGGGGGGGGGGGGTCCGCCTTCCGTTCGTTGACTTTTCCGTCGTCTGTTGGGCTGTAGCCGTGGAATGCGGCCCTTACCGTGACTCCGGTTAGTTGGGATGGAGGTGGGGAGGGAAAGAAAGCGCCCCGAGAAACGAGTCTTGAAGTTTCGAAACGACCTCTTGGTACACCCGAGTTCGATATCCGTTTGGAGGACCAGGTCTGTAACACGCAGCCGTTACACTCTTTGATCTGTTTGCGTTTGCGTTTGCGTTTGCGTGGGTAGCTGCCCATCAGGGGTTAACAATACACAAGTTCGGTGTATGAATACAAAACTATGTTCTATCACCACTGACCCTATACATATATAGAGACTTGTAAACATAGTTTAATAAATTGCACTCTCCACTTTTAAGAGTAAAAAAAATCTTTCTGGTTACTCACTAAGACCTAAATGCCCGAGAATTGAAAGTTAACTGGTATAAGAACGTAGAATGGATCTTTATCAATCGAGGAGGTCACAACACGCTTTTGACTGTCATTTGTATTTTCCTCCTCCCCTGTTTGTTCTCCTACTGCTAGACAACTACATCCAGGAACGTTATAAACCCACTTGTTTTCTGGCAGCCTAAGGACTATATTCTTGGAATTTTAACGAGTGAATGGATGAAATGTTTTACGAATAACAAAAAAATGTTGGTTACTAAACAAATCAAAATGTGTGTTTTAACCATTTATTTGTAAAAGCTTTAAAATTGTAAAACGTACTTAAGGTCACCGCCCCTTTGAAGAAATTTATCCTCATACTGGAGTATTTATTTTGATATTTACAGCGCTTAAGCATAAAACCCAATACAACCATTTGCAATGATATTATCTTAACGTCTTGTCTCAGAATTGCGACATTTTAGGTTAAACTTGGTAGAACATGAGCTGATTCCATCTTTCTAGAGAATATTTTAAAATTACAAAACTTAAAATATAATATGTTTAATCATATACATTTTGGACTCGTCTGAACCCTTCTTTACGCGCCGTAAAGACAGCTCCCGCTCTTAATAACACTAATGGGGCGGTAGGGAAAGTAGAATTGAGAGGAAATGTGCCCGCATTTTTATGGAGGGCGAGTGAAACGCCATCCTAATTATACACGGCCGTGATTTGAATCCTGACCTCTTCGTGAGCCATCAGCGACAAACCAAACTAGATGAGTGACGTCTAGCCAATTATTACTAAATGTTATCAATATTGACCACGAACAAAGTATATTTGTATTTTCTAGTATTCTCTTCCTACTGTGTTCCCGCCATTCTGGTACACTTTGCAGAGTGGAGAGACAGACAGACGTGCTATTGTTAGCTCAGGTGAGAGGCGTGTGAGATACAAGGTGAATGAAGAGTCACTCAGGTGAGAATGGGAGGCTTGTGGGTGGAGGAGGGGAAACAGGAGATAAGGTCTAGTTACTCTGTGGACTGATGCACTTGATGCGGTGGAGTTTGATACGCCCCTCTTCCTTATCATTATTTTTTAAACAATTGATCATGCGTACGCCGTCACCCCACGGGTAGCGCATAGTTTAGGTAGCACAGCTCGAACAAGGCGTCACATCGGGGTGCGCTTACTTAGAGTATTCATTGGAAGACAAGGACATTTAGTGGGACCTTTAAATAAGATGTAAAACACAAAATTATTTAAATATAAGCTTTTCAATTATCTCACTTTCCCTTTTGCCAAGATATGAATGTAGATACTTCGATACGATTCCTGGAGCTAGCGTAGTAGTGCAACTAATTTCTCGTCTAATCGATCGGGAAATATGGGCTCTTGAAGAAACATCTTCCTGTGGTTACTAATTACTTTTTTTTTAAAGTGGTGATTAGTGAAGTGAATGGGAACACCACAATGATATTCACCGGTGGAGATTTGAACCGCGACCTTATCACTGCTATTCCATTATATTGAGAGCTTAAGGTGGGGTGCTAGTGAGCGCGAGTTTAGTGCATTAATTTTGCAGTTTTTATAGCACAAACATTTTTTGGCCAAAATAAATCAAATATTTCTTCTATAGAATCATAGAGCTTAGTTTTCTGCACATGCTAATCTTAACAGTTGTTGAATATCTGTTATGAGAATGGCAGCATTTGGTGACTAACTTTTTAAATAAAGAGAAAAGTTTGTCACCAAATGCCGTCATGCTCATGACAGATATTCAACAACTGTTGATATTAGAATGTGCAGAAAACAAAACTCTATGTTTCTATAGAAGAAATATTTGATTTATTTTGGCCAAAAGATGTTTGTGCTATAAAAACTACTGCCCTAAACTCACGCTCACTAGCACTCCACCTTAATACCTGAGGACACTGACCTTTCTAAGGCGCTTGGAACTGGAACTACAAGTCAGTAATTAGTGAAACTAGTTCGGTTAGTTTTGTTTACATTCTCTCAGAGAAAGTGTTGTAAGCATGGAAATTTTCTACTTTGATATTACGATGCGGTTTGACACTATAAGTGCCCCCGAGATCAAAAATGTGTATATTACAATTATTTAAGTCTGATTGTACTTGGGGCTATAGCCTAAACGGTTTCATGACTTTCTTTCAAACCTTTATACCTTTAGGCGTTTTTTTTAAATTTTGACTCCAGCCCTTAAATTAAGGATCTTTTACTGATGAGTAGTTTTTGAGAAATCAAAATATTTTGAAAATGGCTCCTAGCGATTTTTTTTTGAAAATTCAATATTTTTCAAAAATTGCTCTAACGGTTGTGTTTAAAATCAATATATTAAAATTAATAAATTTACAGCTAACACTTATCTCTATTTTAGGTAAAATTTAGTTCAAGGGAATTTTATTAATGACAGATTTTTGAAAATTCGAAACTTTTTGAAAATGGCTGTATGTAGTGTTATAGATTATAAATAAGAATTTATGTAAAAAAAAACATGAAGTTAGTTTACTGAAAACTTTTTTTAAAATTTGATCACAAACTATAATGGACTACAATGTGAGAGGATGTAGGATTGTATCGACTCATTTATTTGCATTAGTTAACAAAACCACATTTTTTCCATATTTGGCGCGATGTTGATTTGTGCAGTTATTTGAATAGTTTGTCTCAGTCTTCCCTTATTTTGTTATTAAAATAAACGTACTGATAATAGTGATAATAAACTGATAAATGTAAGACAAAGAGCTGACGTATTGAAAACTTGGATTCTTTATCCAGCCTCAATAGGGCACTCATTGGACATGACCCCCCGTTGGTTGGATTCAATTTTGAAGGGAAAGACCAACATTGACTAAAATACATATTCGAAATGGTAGAACCAGATCAGAGGTTAAAAACTAAACGTTTACACGATAACAAATGGTAAATGTCAGCTCTCTTGCCCCCCCCCCCCCCCTCACTCTGCCTACATACCTGTAGCTGTATTGTTCGAGTTATTATGCAAATTTGGGACTGCCTGTATAGGTTATACCTAAATTTGCTTACGAATTAACATATCTCACGGCTAGAAAAAAAGATTGGATCTACTTTCACGCATTCTTACGTCAAGTTAAGTAATATGTTGTATTTTCTAAAAGTTGATCCAAATGTCCATTTTTAATAAAGTTGAGTATAATAGGGCCTGTGCTACAAGTCACTATGTATAACTTTCACCTGAAACGACAAACCTCATTAGTGCGAGAGATAGTGTCTTGGAAGCCACACTAGCGCTATATTGTGCTAACACTTTTTGGAAAGGTAAACATAGCTATGGTCATGAAGTGTCCTATGTTTCGGCGAGAGCGACTATACGTAGACCAAGCCGTGCAATTAGTATTATTAAACGCGAACGCTGTTGAAAAACTGTTGGGTAGGCAACACGCAATGGTTCCGTGCCAAGTGGGTTGCGTGGTCCCGGTCAACGGCCGCTTTGGTGTTTCAGAACATCCCTGCTGCCCTTTGGCAACAGAGGATTACGATATCCGGCGCTTTTTTTTCCCCGGTACGAGGTACTTAGGATTTGATGCCCCGGTAAAACTCGTTTCCAAGACCATCATGATATTAACCAGGTACACTTTGAGGCATACAACCTGGTAAATATGGAACATATGATGGGGAGGTCGGGGCTCAAATCCCGGCTTGGTGTAATCAGTGTGTTTTTCCTAAATGGCTGAATTATTCTAGCCAGTCGGACACTGTGCAGATTTAATAATCATTTTCCACACAAATTTGGCTACATATTCTCTGAATTCTACAATCTTTATCCTTAGCTCATTAGTGTAAGTAAATGCATTTAACCCGGATTGGCAGTAAGATGCAGCGCAAAAAACAAAACAAAAAAACACTTAACTATTTATCTCAAATTCTCATATTTTTGTTAATGTATAGTTAGTTTTTGACCAATTTCATGATTATTTGACCTATTAAATTTTATTGGCATAGCATTAGAAACGATTAATTATGGATTTTTTTTTGTTCCTATCTCTAGACTTAGGAATTTAGTTCCACAAAAATTGTGCAGCAAGACTAGACTGCAAGTGAAGTGATAAAGGCATCACGTTATCAAAGTGGTCATTTTTACCGGGTATGCTGCGGGGGAGACAGTTTCCGTTCCTAGAGTTCAAATGACCCATCCGATTTCCAGTCAAACCATGCCCCGCAACGAATAATCAATAAATCCCAAGGTCAGACTCTCAATCAGCAGGTGTGGGGATATACGTGGGGAATTCTCCCACGGCCAGCTTTACGTCATTTGCTCTCCAATTAGCAAACACGATAATCTGTTTATTCTGACACCAGACTAGAAAACATCCAAAGTCGTTCACAAAAAAACACTAAATTAAATCAGGTCTTTATTTGCTTTTACTATATTAAATTATTATTATTATCACCGCGTCTTACTACCCGTTCGGATTATACGCACTTACGCTAATGTGTAATGGTAGGGTGATTGTGAGATGAAATGGAGGACCTACAGTTTAACGTGGAATCCGAACCACGATGGAGACCTGGCATTCTCCACATTCACAAGATGTCTTATCAGAGGTAAAGGAAGGGTTTGGTGATCAGATAAATCTATGCCGGGACCGAGGATTGAACCCCGGATCTCCAACACAGAAGTCCGACACCTTACTCCTAGACCGCCAGGTCACCCCTAAATAAATATTACTTTGTTTCTAGTCTAGTCTTTGTTGAAGATGGAAGAGTCACTAGACATGAGTGTTCGAACTTTCTTTATTCAATATTTGGCAAATAATTGAACCAGAGGGGGTACTTTAGCTTGAGTGATATAATTTCCCCAAAATGTGGGACAGTAAAAGCCATCGACAGAGCAGTTAGGCTAGAATATCAAACCACACTTAAGATTCGGATGGACATCTCGAGGTTTGGCAAAGCTCTACTCCAAGTAGTACCATGTGCTAACACCTCACGGGAGCTGCGCTGCTGTAGCTAGGGCAGTAACAACACCAACCCCTCTCTCCCCTCTAATACTCACCCTTCCCGTTTCGGAGTGTCATTACCAAAGAAAAGCTACCATGATGATGCTCTCTAAGGTGGCGGTTTATAAACAACAGTCCACGGGCCGCTTGAGGGCCGCACGCAATTGTAAAATTGTTGTGATTTTACTAACAAAAATGTCAAATTAAATAGATAATCAGTGCATTTTTTTAAACATCTGAACAAGTGAGCAAGCTCAATTATAATGTTCCATGTGTAAGAGCAAATCAAATGAGCTCCAGTTTGATTTAATCAATCTTCAAGCAGACAATGCTCTGAAGGAGACTTTTAAGAATATGAAACTAACTGAATTGTATGCATCACTTGTAGAGAAAAGTTTGGTAATTAGAAAACGTTTGCCAGAAAGATGTTTGTGTAATTTGCTTCAACCTATATTTGTGAACAGACTTTCTCATGCGTGAATATTAACAAAGCAAAGAACAGGTCTCTCTTAACAGACTCAAATCTACAAAGTGTTTTGCGAATTAGGACGAACAAGCTGAATCCTGACTTCGAAAAACTCGTGAAGGATTTTGGACAGTTGCATAAATTCCATTAACGATAGCAATTTGAGTAGTTATTAATCAACATTTGGTAGGCTAAGTATCAACATGAGTACATGAAATATTTAGTTTTATTTGTTATGACATTAGATTTTATTTGTTACTTATTTTTGTATCAAAGCTATATGGTTATATGACTAATATATGCAATTTTGCGTGAAAATAAAGTTCATTATTTAGTTAATTTAGACATTTATTGCATGCGGACAGCTAGAGAGAGACCTCACAGATGTCCATGTGGTCCTCGGGAGAAAATTTGCCCACCTCTGCTCTAAGGAGTAGTGTGGAGTTTCGAGCCGCAATCTCGGTGTTTTATTAGAATGTCGTCCCAAGTCAAAGGACAAGGGCTCCAATTCCTGTCTAAGTATACTTTTTTGAGTTACCCAAGGAAATCACTATTTACAATAAATGGTGACATTTTTATTTAGTTTATATATTACCCACTGTATATCATTATCATTATTAGCACTATGTCTTACTACCCATTCGGGCTATACGCACTAACGCTAATGTCACGATATTATCATAGTAATAACAATAATTTAAAAAGGAAGTTGCGTGTGTATCCCTAGTTTAGCCAGTATCAAATTAAAGTTCGTATACTCAAACATATTTTAGAATTGAAACTGTACGTTAAATAATCACTTTTAGTATTTGTAGATCTTAAAAGAGGGAGGAGGGGGGAATTTTGAAATTGTTAAATGGACTACTTCAAATATATATTTTGTAAAAAGAATAAGCAATAATCTGACAATACTTTAGCTACTTTTCATTCAAACTGTTTCAAAAACATGAAATAAAACCGATAGTTCAAAACAATAGGGTTATTATTTAGCACCGCGTCTTACTACCCGTTCGGTTTATACGCTTGAAGTACTAATTACGCTAATGGATTGGGAATTGTGAAGGTTGAATTAGAGGAAGTGAACCCACATTTGCGTGGAGGGAGAGTGGAAAACCAATTAGGGAAAACCACCCCTAGTTCACCCGACCGAGATTTGAACCTCAATCTCCCCATCCTTGACGGTCTAGCTCAACACGACTAGCGCGTTAGCCAACTACGCCACCGAGGCGGGTATAGTGTTATTCAATACTAGATTAAGCAATCTAACTTTTAAAAAAAATAGCATTCATCTTGGATAAGTTTAAAATGAACATACTGAAACATTGTTTATAGACTAAAAAAACATTTTGTTTATAGACTAAAAAAAATTACTATTTTAAACAAACGTATTTTTTCTTCAGATTCAATAGTAAAAATATAATTTGTTTGTTACTTTTCTCCTCAACTGGTAAATTCTCAACCTGTGATTAAATGAGTAATGATGGAGGAAATAATAGAAGGAACCAAAGACCCTGGCAAAAGTTGTTTAAATAATGAAGCAATAGTTGGCATTATAGTAACATATTTCAACTATACTTTATTGTTAGATAAACTTACCATAGAATGTTTAAAATAACTATTATTATTATTATTATTATTATTATTATTATTATTATTATTATTATTATTATGTTTTAACGACTTGCGACACATAAGAGGCCATTAACGTAAAAACACCATAGTTAAAGTAACTCAAAACTAATTATATGAAATAAAATAAAATAGACAGTAAATGCAAGTTCATTGAAAGGGCATGGCTTGGTGAGAGTGAAGGAGAAATAATGGATGATAAATTAAATGAAGGAGGAAAAAATTAAATATGAAAGTCATATCCTCTTATAAAAATCTTCTAAGTGGCTTGCCTCCAACGAAGGAACGTAGACCCCCTCCACCCACACCAGCGATCAAGGTCATGAAGTTCTTAGGGGAGAGTAAGGGGTGGGGACGTACACTCACTGGTATACTTGTTTTGTTCTCCTTTGGGGACCATGTACATTTATACACTAATACATTAAACAAGTTGTCCTATACAGAGGCCTATTATATAAAATGCAGTGACATAGTCTAAGGATAATGTTTGATAGAGAATGTTATATCAATTATTTTATGGCCAAATTGGCTATGCATTCAGGAAATGGCCGTTTGTTTGCGTGGACCAGAGTCCTTATTTAACCCACTTCCCCACTATCTAGAAGGTTGAATTTGGTACACAGCTTCCACTAGTGGGGCATTTTAATTTATTAAATCTTGACATTTCATAAATAAAGCTTTTAACAACAACAACAAATTCTTTGTTTCTTCGTCTAGTCTCTCCTTTTTCACCCCCTTCATCCCCATAGTGTCAAGTTACTAGTCTAATGCATTATAATTTGACTGTCTTGTGTGTAGAAAATCCTCTTACTTGTCAGAGCGAAATGCTTAATTTTGAACTATCATTTTGTATTTAAAGTTTTATTTATTTTTAAATAAAATTATAAATCTGGTATTAAAATAGATATTAAATTGCATTTTTTTTAGTGCAATCATTCATATTCCGTTTACAAGTTAAATTGAATGAAAAAAACGTATGTTATTGTTAGATTTTTTTTCGTGGGGTACAGTAGACAAAATCAACCTTATAATAAAGTAAGTATCCATCCGAATCTTAAATAAACATAATTTGTTAAATTAGTTTCATTATAGTAATAGCTTAACATGTTAACAAAAGTAACCTACACACTTTTATTATCATGTGAGCTACTAAATACTTATTGGGACTATGCCTTAAAATAAATTGGCAAATGCAAGCAAACATTATAGATGTAATGTCAGTAAACTCCGGCGTAAATGTTGAAAATAACATCCACCTCCGCCCCCAATCTGTATTCGTAATCACATCCAAGAAATTCACATGATATCCGGGGATATATTTAGATTTAATGACAAAATAACCCTAAAACTTATTTATTACATAATATTTTATATAATTAACCTATTCCATATAATAATGCTTGTATAATTTTAGTCGATTAACCGAACGTGTGAAGGGGCATATTGGAAATAATATTGTTAGATGTGTTGTCGTTGTTTGTTTTTTTTGTCAAACATTTATAATTAAAATACAATATCCTTTATAAATGACCCACAAACTATTATTTATATCTTCCGTTATGGTTACCAAGGTAGTTGAGAGGAAGTGATCCTGCATTAGCGCATAGAGAGGATGGCAAACCACTGATAAATCACATGTGATAAGCCCCTCTAATTCACCCGGACGAGATTCGAACCTCGACCTCACCGACAACAGCGATAGAGTGCAATGCTATACTAGCATATTAGTTTACTCAACCACTGGTGCGGGTAATATATATGTTACAAACACCAACACTAAACAAAATAGTAACAAAATAGGTATCATTTTTTAACTCGCTTTTTACTTTGGTAGTGTTTCTCAAAGTGTTTTAATATTTTTTAGCTGGTTTCCTGCTGAGTAACACAGATTTTC
Source organism: Timema cristinae (assembly GCA_039000515.1). Classification (NCBI taxonomy): domain Eukaryota; kingdom Metazoa; phylum Arthropoda; class Insecta; order Phasmatodea; family Timematidae; genus Timema; species Timema cristinae. The sequence continues at coordinate 35,635,907 of JBCFYV010001001.1, read as the reverse complement.
TGTTTCCATTGCGGGAGTATCGCCTAGAATATTTTTCTTTGCTAAAAAACATAATTTCTATACAAAAAGTTTGTATCTAATCAAAGAAACACTGTAGATTGTTACACACATTATTGATAAGGTAAACAGAATCAAGCCTACTCTATAAAAACTTTTAACATAGATCATGCAAATACATCAAAAGGAACCTTTTCAAAAACTGAGGTTTGGAGGTAATAGTAGTAACATGGTGACAGACAGTGTCCAGTCAAGGGTTTTACCTGAAGGAGAAATAAACGTAGAAAGGGAAGGGGGAGTAGCATGGCTTACAGAAAGAAAAAAAAGATGAAAAGATAGTGAATGCCAAAGAGGGGTTGGGGAGGAGAGGGAGAGGTGCTTCCGAAGAAAGAGCATTCTACCAGGCAGCTACTGAACTTTTTCAACAGTTTAGACGTGATTTAATTTGAAAATATCAAATTTTGTGCCCGTTATTGTATTATAAATATTTGTCGTGTATGATCGAACATTATCTTATTCTCTATAATAATATAATAACTTCAAAACTATATTCTTGTGTTTCATGTTTTATTTAATTTAAATTTAATTGAAATTACGTCTTATTGTAAAAAAATAAATATTAACTTGAAACTTTTTTTATTAATATAGTTCATTTTAAATTTACAAGTTTAATGCAATGCAAAAAACCGCATGTTGTTACTATGCATATTTTTTAAGCAATAGCCGGCACAACTTTATCGTTCTTATATAGTAGGTGTCCATCCGAATCTTAATATCGACTACAATTCGATAATATATAAATGTTTAATTATAAATTACCCTCTTTGGTGGTCGAATGGTCTAAGGTGTCATTCTAGCAATAGACTGGACTGCCAACGATGGTGAGATCGGGGTTTGAATCTCTAAAGTTTACTGTCAGTGGGTTTTCCACTCTCTCTCAACTAAAAAATAGGTACGTTTCCTTATGGTTAAAACTTTTTCATACCTATCACATTAAAGTAATTAGTAAATATGCCTATAGTCCGAACATGTAGTAAGAAACACTAAAAAAAAAGTATTTTGATAGCAAATTCTTTTTAAACAAATTTTTACTTAAAAACCTTTGATTTGTGAATATTAAAGTATTGTGTTTTTAAGGTAAGATTATTTTATCTAGTATATATGTGTATTAATAAAATACATTATACAAAGTAAATAAAACAACTTAAATAAAGAGAAAATTATGTTTATAAATTTACCAGTTTATTGAATTTGAGTGACACTTTTTATAGTAGTAATCTTTTTATACCTAATAGCGCGGGTATATTAATTAGTATGTCGTATATATGTAGTCAATGCACAGCTTACCGATGACGTAAGACCATAATAACAAGTTTAAAGCTAAAGTAAAAGTGATAATACTAAGGCCGTGTATGTGCGGATATTTTATCTAGCGTAGTAATTTCGATGATCTTAAGTCCCCGTACTCTCCCAAGGTCACAAACTTAATGCACGATGGTGAAAACGTGTTGGGAATTATAATCGTGTGAATATTTTATCGGTTACCGCCACTTGTTTCTGTTCCCCTGCTGGTACTGTATTGCCAATTCGGTAAACATATTCCACACTCTTTGGTTTTTCAGTAATAGTGGATATTAGTGATTTGAACTCTCTACTATAATGGACCAGGCCGAGGAGGGTGGTGTGTTCCAGCATGTGCATTTAGAATGGATGATATATATACCCTGAGTTTGGTTGGAAGAACATTGGAGAAAATCCAAACATATTTCTTTGTAACATTGATAACATTTTACTTTATTATTATTTGTGTTATTTTATAGGTATTGATAATATCTATAAAAAGTGACAGTTGCAGATAATTTGACTTGATGTATGAACATATTAAAATTGTTTAAGTAACTTTAGTAACTAACTTCTACCATTATTTCTACCAAAATACTACCTTACCTCACTAACCTTATTTTAAACTACTCTTTTCTTCGTAAATTTAAAACAGTTTATGTTTAAAAGACATGTTATCGTAGTGTAAACTTGTTACAGGAACATAGGTTGCTCTATATTTGGTGTGGACTGTACGAGGACGTGTTGACAGGAAATGCCCAAAGTGAAGAAAGTGATTTGGCCTCACGCGCAAATGAGCATGTTTGTCGCTTTGGTAGCTTTTCTTAAAGCAGGGAAATCCATTGTATGGATAAATAGCTCTCGTGTTATATTTTATATTGAACTTTGAAAGAGACACAAGCGTACCAGTGGTGGCTTGTGGAATATTGTAAGGGAAGGCACTGCACTTGTAATTTTTTCCCCATCCCTCCCAACACATTTATCATATAGTTTGTCGAAAACCAGTTGACACAAATACACTCATTACTGAAATTCTATCAAATATGCGTGCGAGTGTTTTAGAAACTGTGAGTACACAAATAACTAGTACGCCACTACTATTTACAATAAATATTTACATGTTTGTACTCAAATTAAAAAAAAAAAATATCCCCGTTTTTTTTCCCTTTTTTCCCCCTTTGAAAATTTAAGAGGAATGATATAGTTGACAAAATCTACAAACCCCTTCCTACTGCTACAGTAAAATCGTCAGCGAGTCATTGACTGCTAATGTTTGATGAATTAGTCATAAACTACGACCCTTAATTAGCTATTTTATGTATACTTTCTAAATACAGTAGGCCTATATAATAAAGTCTATATATAGGCCTATATATATATTAAGTAGAATTTTATTGTTCACTACGCCTTAATACCCGTTCAGGCCAGTTTTTTTTTCAAATGTTATCTACAACTGATTCCATGTCGCATATTTACACTGATTTATTATGGATGTGGAATGTAGATTAAATGTACCTCCATTTGCATGACTGAGGAGTGAGAAACAATCAAGGGAAAATCATCCACATTAAACTAATCTCGCCAACTCTGGAAATCCAGTTTGTTGCTATAGTGCTATTCCTCAGAGCAGTAGTTTCCAATCTTTTGGTAGATGATCAGATTCCCACAGCCCCCTAACCACCTATTTTTGAGATGTTAATAAAAAAAGGCTTTCTAATCTTTCTTTATTGTATACAAAAATCAATATAGCACTGCCAGGATAAAGGTAGAAAAAAATGACAAGATATTGTGATGATTGGTACAGTTCTGTTTTCATCACTTCTTGAATATTGGGATTGACATTTGACAGAACACACTGCAAATTTCTTTCCACTTCATGACGACAACGACAACAAAGTTTTATTAGAGTCATAGTAGAAGATTCGGTGATGTTGCACGTGGCTTCAATGGTAGTTATGTCAGCGTTTTTCAAACTGTGTTCTGCGGAGGGTTTGGGCTTCACCAGTTATATCAGGCTTCAAGAGGAAATTTTACAGTATTATTTATTTGTTTTTCACAATATAAAATAGCATCAATGATTAGGATTATCAATTTTTTTCTAAATCTGAATAAAGGACATTTGCCAAAGGTACATCCAGAATATGATATATGTTCCACCTGTTGTAACTTACACAGGGTGGCCCATGGAAAGGTAGCTCGCATCCTATATACAGCAGGCGCCTCACTCTGAATTGGAGGAGGTCAATCCCCTTCTACTCATATTGTGACATGAAGAATGAGCAAGTGAACTGCTTGTCTAAAGCTTTATTGACCCTTTCCGTGGGCCATCCTGTTATTTACCACTTGTGAAAGTTCACTCTCGCTATTGAATGTTCATAATATTAGTGTAAAATATGATGTGAAGTATTTTTTCCTGTGCAAGGACTCCTTTGGTTTAAAATGTTTGCGAGCCTCTGGCTTAGGGGGAGGGTAGAGAGGGGAGTTGGGGGCCAATCAGGGGCTTGCGAGTTTGAAAATAAACACGTGCAGGCACATTTTTGGCTGATCACCGAATTTATTGTAACTGGTAGGCGGTGATTACTTTGGAACACTATGATTTTTAACGTTATTTCTTCAAACCCCCCCCTTTTTTTTTTTTCAAAAGTGCTTCATACTCCCCTCACTAGGGGGGTGCACCCTCCAGGTTGTGAACCACCGCCTTAGAGACTAGCGACTTTTTAGAACAGTGTTGAATCTTAAGAAACCGAACGAGGGTGAATTTCTAGGAACTGCACCAGTAATAAGTGCTTGGAGAGAGGGTTGGAAACTTTACAAAGGGTAAATTAACCCTGACCTTTCAATAAAGTCGGCGTGCTAGCCGCTTCTCTAACTGGAACAATTTGAGATGTTATTAATATCTTATACAAATAGGAATGAATTACCACCCATAGTAACACATCAGTTATTGTTTCTCTAAGCATTTCACTATCCAGACGATCATCATACGATTATTTACAAACTAGATAAAAAGGAGACCAACTTTGTTTTGGTCGTTACAGCCATCTATCCGATTGCTGGTGTTGAGATATCAGGGTTGGAATCCCCACCGGGTGTTTTTTCCTGATTGGTTTCCCACACTCCCTTCCATGCTGATGCTAGAACATTACCTTCCTCGTGCCTACTCCACTGGCGCGAGTTTAGATGCGCGCTTTACCCGAACCCGGTCTAAGTCCCAATCGAACCTTTTAGTGCACGCTGGACAGCTTTTCTCAATAATACGTTAGAAATGTTGGCCTCTTAGCGTCAGCTATCCAGTCTGGTCTGGAATTACACAACTCCTGAACCCGTCTCTCTCCACGGATAACACCGTATCTAATATCCCGGTTAATCAGCTCTTGTGTTCAAGCCAGTGTAGAGTAACATCATTAATATTTTATATCTTGGGTAACCGTTTGTTTTATTTTATAAACCAATGTTAGTTCTAAAATAAGTATTAGGGTGACCTTGCGGTCTAGGGTGAGGGGTCCGGGGTTCAACCCTTGATCCCGGCACAGATTTATCTGATTTCCAAACCCTTCCTTCACCTCTGACAAGACATCTTGTGAATGTGTGGAATGCCAGGCCTCCACCGTGGTTCGGATACCACGTTAAACTGTTGGTCCTCCAGTTCATCTCACAATCACCCTACCATTACACATTAGCGTACGTGGGTATAACCCGAACGGGTAGTAGGACGCGGTGCTAATAAGTATTAATCGAGACCTTTAATATTTTCAACTATACACACAAAAATGCTGCCATATTCATTATGCACTTTAATAATCTATTCGAGAAATGATAAATTTATAAAAAATAAATATTATAAACCTTAGTTAGCTTTAAATTAAGAAAAGATTCCTCCTGGCATTTGCTGCCTTCATGAATGTGAAAATAAAATATGATTTGAAACATGACGTCACAGAAGAATGTTGGACATATACTGTATAGAGAGTAGCCAAACAAGGATGGATATTGAAGAAAAAATGCATTATAAAGCCTAAAGATGGGGGCTGTATGAATCAGATAGCGGAGAATGCTCGGTCCAAAAATGAGATTAAGATACTGGGGAGTGGAGGAGGCTACATAATAATGAGTTAGATACCCTGTACTCATCCCAAGCCAGTGTGAGGAGAATCAAACCTCGTAGACTACGGTGGACAGGACATGCAGCGTGAATGGGAGAATCTAGAATCTTGTTCAGGGTATTGACTGGCCAACATAATGGAACAAGACTTGGTAAGACCTAGACGCAGGTGGGAGGATAACATTATAATGGACCTGAAAGAGATGGGGAGTAATGAGGTGGACTGGCTAGAACTAGATCAAGATAGGGATATAGTGGAATGCTGGCTGGAGGGTGCGAGGTTTGGTGACACAGGTAGTGCTGCTGGCTGGAGGGTGCGAGGTTTGGTGACACAGGTAGTGCTGCTGGCTGGAGGGTGCGAGGTTTGGTGACACAGGTAGTGCTGCTGGCTGGAGGGTGCGAGGTTTGGTGACACAGGTAGTGCTGCTGGCTGGAGGGTGCGAGGTTTGGTGACACAGGTAGTGCTGCTGGCTGGAGGGTGCGAGGTTTGGTGACACAGGTAGTGCTGCTGGCTGGAGGGTGCGAGGTTTGGTGACACAGGTAGTGCTGCTGGCTGGAGGGTGCGAGGTTTGGTGACACAGGTAGTGCTGCTGGCTGAAGGGTGCGAGGTTTGGTGACACAGGTAATGTTGTTAGCTGGAGGGTGCGAGGTTTGAGAACACGCATAGCTTAACTGACTAAATTGGCTGCTTATTAACTTCCGACGCTTATAATAATTCTACCTTCTTCATCTCTAACTCTTTGTGTAAAAGAGGCGAATAATTATTTTCTGAGCCCATCATCGTACCACGGTTTCATGATACCAACACACCCCCGCTCTAGATACTTGCCAACTGCGCACCAATACCTCTCTCTCTCTTAGCCGACCCCACCTCGCGGATAACCCAGGTAACATGCGGGTAGACGGTGGCGTTACGCGCTTAGACTGCGTAATATCGTCACCACGTGCGTGAGAACGAGCCCGGAGTGTGTGTTCATTGAACCTAGTAACGACGGACACCATCCACACACTTTGAGGAAAGGCCCCCCCCACCCCTTTCCATGTAACCCCAAGTAAACACTTGGCCTGGTGGCCCCTTGTCATACAATCTCTGTCACGTAACTTTTCACATCAAGAGTGAATGTCATTATTTTCAATATTGGAGCTTTTGTGTCATTAAAAGAGGCCCTCTTAAGGTGGGGTTGCAGGGAACGCGAGAAAAGATCAGTGTTTTGCAGTTTTTATAACAAAACGTTATTTGGCCAAAATAAATCAAATAACTATCCAGTAGACCATAGAGTCTAATTTTCTTCACGTGGTTGTTGTTGAATAGCTGTCAAAGGTGTTCTGGAATTTATTGAAAACTTTTTATCTTAACCCGCCTCTGTGGCGTAGTTGGCTAACACGTTTGTCGTGTTGGGCTCGACTGCTGAGGACGGGGAGATCGAGGTTCGAATCTCAGTCGGGTGAACTGGGGGTGGTTTTTACTAAATGATTTTCCACTCTCCCTCCACGCAAATGCGGGTTCACTTCCTCTAATTCAACCTTCCCAATTCCTAAATCCATTAACGTAATTAGTACTTAGAGCGTATAACCCAAACGGGTAGTAAGACGCGGTGCTAAATATTATTATTATTTTTATCTTAATTTAATAAGTTTATCATTTAGTGGTAATATGCTCATGACAGATATGAGGTCACCGTGTGAAGAAAATTAAACTTCGTGTTTCTACTGAATACGTGTTTTATTTATTTATTTTAATTAAAAAGTTTTGCTATAAAAACCGCGAAAACACGACCTGGTTTCGTGTCCTCTGCATGGCCACCTAATACAACAAAGAATCAGAAACCTAGGCCTATAGGTATGTTTGCTAACGGTGAACGATAATAGTACAACATCTGTGTTATGTGACAGTGATGTAACACCACGTGGGCATTAGGGATATAATGCAACCAACTAAAATAACATTGATTTTATTTAAAAAAATAGTTTGTGGGCCTAAAAAATTAAAAGTTTAGGAATTATTTACAGAAAATCAAAACACAAATTATAATATAGACTTTTTCACTCTATTTGAATTCAACAATCTTCATCAAACCTATTTTCAAAGCAAATATATCTCGTTATTCTTTTGTGTGAAATAAAACTAAATCTGTGTTCAATTTGATAACGTAAGGCAACATGTGGCCGCATCGTCTTAGGCTCTACTCTCGCAATATACTAGATTGCCGCTGACGGGGAGATGGATGTACTGAAGGTGGTTTCCCATTCTTCTCTCCACGTGAATTCGAGTACACTTCCTCTAAATTCAACTCCTCATCTCTAGCTCAATAGCCTAAATAGTACATAACCCGAATGGATAGTAAGACGTGGTGCTTTTTAAAAAAACAGCTTCCATTACTTTTGCGCATGCGTTTTTAATTAAAATAATGCGCTACTATCAACTGATGCGCAAGTTTCAATTATGGTTACTAGTTTTGCCGCGGAGAACATCGAAAGTGCGCAGGGAAAAGATCTACTGCAACTTGGCAGACATCTTGTATCACAGTGATGGCGGGAATGAGCTATTATGGTGAATGTAATTTTACAAAGTATAATCCGCCAACTGTAATAGCTTTTCATCATTTGTCGCTAGATTAGGTTAATCCCATTACGACAAGTGGTGTTGCCATATAGGGCTCAGAGACTACAAACAATGGTGCACTTTTGATGTACCTGCCTTGTGCGCCTCTGATTACTCCAAAACAGTTACACAAATTCAAATTGTGCCTTGTTTTTTCTCTCACACGCGTTGTCTTGAATATAGATGGTAAACTGTAGATATATATGAGGGGATCCCCTTTCCTCCTCGTCTATGAAGTACATAGCTCGACCCCAACCTGGATCCAACCTGGTTTGTAGATTACACATGACGCGATTTCCCATCTAGAATACTCTTCATAGTACATCTTATATAACATCCATGTGGCGTCTGTGTCCATCCATTTCCAGGGCTAACCGATAGCCAAGAAAGTTGGAGACTGGTATGAGTGCTATGGGGCTTGCCATATTTATGAGAAAAATCAGAAACATAAATAATATAAGATGGCGGACACAAGGTATAACGATAACCTGGCCAAGTGATGGACACAAATCGAGCCATTTCCTATATTAGATCATTTTTAAATAGAGAAAGACTACAAGGGACTGAAACTGCGCATGTTGGGACTGGCCTAACCCCAGTAATATATATGTTTTAAATGTGTCCGCGTCTTACTACTCCTCCGGGTGTATTTACAAGAGTGGGATCAATATAGGGTTGACAAGTATTTCGAGACACCCGATACCAAACTGTGGTAAACTTACGTACAGGATGGATGACAGATACAATTTTAACTGTTCACGTGCGAGATCTCCGTTATTTATCAAGATAAAGTTACATTTAAAAAGTATTCTACTAGTTCATCTTATGCATGTCGTGTATGTGGGGGTTCACCCGAGAAACAGGGCAGCGAGTTGGATGACAGCTCTTGGTAGAGATGAGGATATTGGGGAAGGATTCCGGATTGTGGGCATTTAGAAACATAACACCTCAGTATACCCGGTCAGAATTTGAATCCAGACCTCCCCGTCACCAGCAAATCAGACAATGCTAGTTGCAAGTCCTGATCCGTGTGATCACTGATGTGGAAGTTTCGTAATATCTTGTACTTGGGAGTACCCAGTAGCTGTGATGACAGTTAAACCTTGAAAAACAGTTAGATGTTCTCGTTAGATATCGTCTTTGTTGGTCTGGCTGTGGATTCCTTTCTGTCTGCTGGGAAAGGGGGTTTCACCGTGGTTTATTCTCCCATAAATAAAGACCGGATGTTGATAGAGTTTCTCTTTAATCTCTGATCACATTTCTAGATTCAACTTTAGACTTAAAATGGCTACCAGAGTGTCTACACTTGTGTTCTACTGGCTCTGATCTGCACAATATGGTAAGAGTGCACTATATTTTAGTTTACCTAACCACTTCACCCCCACCTGGATGGTTTATGAGTGGTCTAAAGGTAGACCCATACTCTGATTATTCCTTTGGCTCTGAAAATACTCCAAATTTGAAGTGTTTTTTCCTTATTTTGTGACTAAACTGTGTAGGTAGGAGTGTCGCACGAGAATTTAAATTGTTGAGTTATCAAAGGAAGAGGTAATGATTAAAGTTTTAATAAGATGCGTTCATTAATGAATCAACTTTTGGAGGTTTGAATCATTATGTTCTCCCTTTTGGATATATTTGTTCAAACCTCTAAAAATATATTTATTAATGATGTATTTAAAACTCAATTAATGCATTATTCTTAAAAATGTCAACATTCTCTAAGTCCTAGTGCAACTCCCCTGCCTACATTGTTTAGAAAGAGTGGGAGGGGGATATTTCCCGAGCCTCCGCGCCGGGAGTGGCTACCAAATGTGACTCATTGTGATTCTCACACCTTCTCTCCCCGCGAATGCAAACTTTTTTCGCCTAGGACTGCCCTTCATTCCAACCTACTTAAATGTAGTCGTTGATAGTTATTGTTAATATTGTAATTAGGGTTTATAGGCCCGTCGACACAATGAGGTAATTAGGGCTCCATAGCCCTTGTTATACAACTTGCAAATAAAATAATCTTTCTATAATATATACATTTAAAGGGGCCGTCGCCTCAGTAAGATAGAAATTGCAATCCAGACGTCCAAATCTAATGGAATATTTAACTCTACGATGCGTTATTTCAGAATGTGGTTCACTAAAATAAAGTCGAAAAAATCCAACAGGGCTATTATTCCTTTAACAACCCTATAGTTTGAGATTTAGTAATAGGTATAATAAACAAATGTATGAAAAAAGTGACGTTACAAATTTTAAACGACATTTTAAGCATATTTGTGGAGCTACGAGACTATTCTTGATGAACATAGGCTCTAGATTTAGCTTTTCTCTGACAAATAAAGTAATTTTTTGGTAGGCTTAAGACAGAAAATGTTGAGATATTTGTGAACAATCAAACAACCTTCCTCTTGATCTTGAGATAAGTTAAGTTTCCTAGTTTTCTTATCCTTATATCTTATTTACATGACAAAGTGTTGTTGTAGGTGAAGGGTGAAAGGGTTTGTAAGCATTGACAGAAGAGTAGTTCCAGAAAACGACACGAACCAGTGTATTTCAAGCCGTGGCTTGACAGCGATTGACACTTTCTCGCTGGATGAGGGCTAATAATGCCGGCTTGTTCGTTGATTCACTTTTTATCTGTAATTTATTACAATACCCGACCCTTGAAAACACTTTTTTTACACCGTCTTACTACCGTTTGGGATATATATAAAACTCTAGTGTATTAGAGATGAAGAAGGTAAAATTAGAGCTCATGTACCCGCATTTGTATGGAGGCAGTGTGGGAAATAATTTGAACTAAAAAATCCGCACCCTTATTACACTAGACCTAAATTGGAACCCTGACCTACGCCCTCTTCAGCAAACAGACTAAACCAGACATTTAGACCGCGTAACCCCTGAGAAAGGTTTAGATAAGTTATCTCTCTCTGTCTGATACAGCAGTCAAAGCCACGAACATCCGGCGAGGGCCTTGATTACGTAAACAAACTACCCCTGTTTAGGGTTGGGGCAAGCATTGTCTCACGTTAGGGGCGTTGCCCCTCACCTCTTAGCTGGGACGCAACCCGCGACAAGAGTGTCGTGTCGGTTGTTTTATTTTGCACGCGTGTGTACAGCGCATGTGTGGGAAGGGTTGCCATTGTGTGGAGGACACCCCGTCACGGGAAGTGCACATGTGACGCATGTCGGCTTACATTACCGGGCTACATATATATGGCTACAGGTGGATCTCTGCGGGGGTATGGCCGCGTGCAAAGCTACATATATATGGCTACAGGTGGATCCCTGCGGGGGTATGGCCGCGTGCAAAGCTAACATATAATGGCTACAGGTGGATCTCTGCGGGGGTATGGCCGCGTGCAAAGCTACATATATATGGCTACAGGTGGATCTCTGCGGGGGTATGGCCGCGTGCAAAGCTACATATATATGGCTACAGGTGGATCTCTGCGGGGGTATGGCCGCGTGCAAAGCTACATATATATGGCTACAGGTGGATCCCTGCGGGGGTATGGCCGCGTGCAAAGCTACATATATATGGCTACAGGTGGATCTCTGCGGGGTATGGCCGCGTGCAAAGCTACATATATATGGCTACAGGTGGATCTCTGCGGGGTATGGCCGCGTGCAAAGCTACATATATATGGCTACAGGTGGATCCCTGCGGGGGTATGGCCGCGTGCAAAGCTACATATATATGGCTACAGGTGGATCTCTGCGGGGGTATGGCCGCGTGCAAAGCTACATATATATGGCTACAGGTGGAGCTCTGCGGGGGTATTGTAATGTAATTGATTTGCCCCTAAAAAGTATGTGAAAGCATTGACAATAATATCGTCCTAATTTTATAAACATATCTTATTTCATTTAAATTATATAGTATATTAAATGGCGCTTAAAGCACTTCTTCTTCTAAGAAGGCAAAAGCCACTGAACAGTGACGTCACGCACGTGACACCAGTCAAGTCAGTTTGACAATATATATAATTTTAATAGTAACTTCCTCTTCTCGAAGGTTCGAAGAGAGATTTTAAAATGTAACTTGAGTCATTTTCCGGCTCTAGAAGCTTCGAGTAAAACAGAGATGTTTTTGTCTTGTATTTTGTTTTTCTAAACTAAACCTTCTCGAAGCTTCCATGACCAAGGAATATATACAAGGGATGGTGCAACATAAAGTGAGTGTTCAGTTGGGAGTTGGGAGTTTGGCGTCTAGCAACACCTGTCCGCGCTAGCCCGCGTATATATTTCGATATGATCTATTTTCGCATTAATTAAACTGATTCAGCAATAAAAAACAGGTCAAAATGAAAAGTGTATTAATCATACTTCTTCAATAGGCGCCCATCGCGGTAACGTAAATCCAGAACGTTACAATTGGCTTCCCAACTTAGGGGCACGAATTATCTCCCCGAGATACAGCACGAATTATCTCCCCGAGATACAGCACGAATTATCTCCCCGAGATACAGCACAAGATACAGCACGAATTATCTCCCCGAGATACAGCACGAGATAACTCCCCGAGATACAGCACAAGATAACTCCCCGAGATACAGCACAAGATACAGCACGAATTACCTCCCCGAGGTAAGCAGTAGAGGACAACGCCGAAGACCGAGATAAGCAGTAAGCAACGCCGAGGACCAAGATAAGCAGTAAGCAACGCCGAGGACCAAGATAAGCAGTAAGCAGCACCGAGACAAAGCAGGAAGCAACGCCGAGGACCAAGATAAGCAGTAAGCAGCGTCGAGGACCGACAGAAGCAGCTTACCATCACCAAAGGAGACAAGGGGTGGAGACGAGTCTAAAGAAGATCACAGATAAGTCATCAACAGAAACTTAAATTAAATAGTGAAAAATATATTTATGTCATTTGTGCATTTTGGGGGTGGAACAGTATAAATTTTTTTTATGATTTAAAGTAAGGGAACAATAATTAAAAAATGGCAGATTCAAATGATAATAGTGACGCTAGTAGCTATTCTGAAGAGACAGCTGAAAATAGACCTAGGAATCAGTTAGTTCTAGAACAATCAGATGAGGAAATAAGAGAAAGTGAACAAGACAATGGAGAGTCATTTGCAGAGGGAGAGAGAGAAGGAGATAGGACAGAAAAAGAAAGAAATGTTATAGTAGAAGAGGAAGAACTAGAAAAGAATAAGGAAGAAAAAATGGAGCAACCAGTAGTAGATTTAACCCAAATTATGAAAATGTTACAGCAAATGGTAGCGAGTAATGAGAAAAGTAGCCAGGAAACTAATCAGAAAATAGATCAAAGTAGACAGGAAACTAATCAGAAAATCGATAAAAGTAGCCAAGAAACTAGACAGGAAATCAATCAAATAATATATGCAAATACCCAGGCAATTAATCAGAAAATAGATACAAACCAGACTAAATTTGAACAAATCAGTAAAGAACTAAGTGCTAAAATAGAGTTAAGTAAGGAGGTTTGTGATCAGAGATTTGGTTATGTAGAGCAAAAAATAGATCAATTAGAGACGGTTCATCAAAACTTAGCAGTACAGTTAAATGAGGTAGACACAAAAGTGATAGAACAGGAAAAAGTAAAACAGATTTTGATTGAAAAGCATGAAAACTTAAGGAAAGGACAGTTCAAGTTAATGGAACAGATTTCAGCTAATAAAAATAAAATAGAAACAATAGAACAAGAATCAGTTAAAGGGTTAAAGGAAGTAGAAATTAAAGTTGGGAATTTGGACCTTCAGGTAGCACACAATGAAAAGGAAATAAATGAGGTAAAATCAGTACTTGATTCTCAGCAAGACACAAATAAAATTTTAATTAAAGAACAGATAGATGGGATCGTAAATAAGGCAGTAGAAAAACTAGATAAAAAACTAACCAATTTTGTGGTTGAAAATCAAACAAATCTAGGGGAATCTAGTAACTTACACGATAGTACCAACTTATTTGCTAAGGGACTAAGAGAAACGTCATTAGCACTTATTCCAAAATTTAAAGGAAAGAGAGGGAACATTTCAGCAGTACAATATATAAATAAAGTAGAAAGAGTATTTAAAGGAGAAAGAATAAATGAAAAAGTCAAAATAGAGATATTTTTATCAGGCCTAGAAGATGAGGCGAAATCCTGGACAGATAGTATAGAGAGTGAATGGGAGACATACGAGCAGGCTAGGGAAATATTTTTGGAAAAATATTGGTCTCAAAATATGCAGGATGATTTTCTACAATTAATTTTTAATGGAAAATATAACGATAAAGATGGTACTATGAGTGAATATTTCAATAAATTTGTGACACAAGCGAAATATTTGCGATACCCAGTAGTAGAGGATAGATTGATAGGTCTTCTAATGAATCATTTTCCAACTCCAGTACAAGACGTTCTCATTAGCATAAATAAACAGAACATCAAAGAAGTAGAGAGAGTATTAATGGCATTTGACGATAGATATCAAAGAAACAAAGAAATCAATGATCAGACAAACAGATATAATATTGATAGGCATAGGCAATCAACAAACCCTCAAATCAAAGAAATTAATAATGGACAAGATAGGCAGAGATATCAAAATAATTATCCAATACCAGAGCAAAATAGAAAATATCCACATCCTAGGATAGAATATCGACAGGATAGGAACCAAGGACCTTCGAGGCAAATAAATTCGAGTGATCGACAAATTAATAGAAATAACAATACAGGTAACCCCAGATTCACAACCAATCAAGTACATCAACCTCCAAATTTTAATTATGTACCACCATTTTCAGGGACATCATATTTAAATGAGTACGACTCACAAAAAATATTTGATCCAGGAGGCAATTAAACAAACTTTAAATTTCGGATTATATAAATGTAAAAAATTAGCAGTTAAATTAAAGATTTAAATTTTAAATAAGTGAAATAAGGGTAACTATAATAATTTAGTTGTAGTAAGAAAAGTTTAAAATATAAATTTAAGTAAATTTAAAAAGCACAAATTCAGCGACGTAAAAGTAATATTTCCTGTGCAAGAGAAGGTTGTGCGTACTTGTAGAAATTGTAAAATAAACAATTATAAGTAGCAACAAGCAAGGTTAGAAATAGGTCATCAAACTAAATTACATCTTGCAGTAAAAAGATTAAAAGATACAGCAGAGAAACGAACCCGGTACCATGATAAAAAGATTCTTAAACCTATTGAATACGCAAATGGCCAGTTAGTTCTTGTAAAAAATCATCAGTTATCATCAGCTTTGAATAAGGAAGTAAAAAAGTTCTTTTTACTATATGAAGGACCATATCAGGTAAAATATCAAATAGGTCAAAATGTATACTTAATTCAAGACCCTGAGACTCTTAAGATTAGAGGTGTTTTTAATGTCACAGAATTAAAACCCTATCATAGCAAGACAGATATCTAAACATTTTTCAGCTACATTAATTATAAAGGATAGGAACAGGATTTTATTTACATAATTAAATAATAAAATGACTATGCAAGAGTTCGAACCTGGACCTGTAGCACAAAAACTAACAAGATGAGAGAGATGCTAAAATGGCTTTTTCTTCCTAGGAAATACGCAGTGGTTAAAATATACTCAGAATTCTGCAGAATTATAACTGCGTACTAGTTTGAAGAAAGGTAAAAGTGTCACACCTGAAACACATCTCAAAATATAAATTGTAAAGAAACCATAAACGACCAAACATGAAAAGTGAGACTAATCTTTTAGTTTCTGAAAAGGAAGTTAAACCTTCTTTTGTAAAAATTGAGAGGGTTGTAAAACAAATTCTATACATTCATTCCTACGTCGCACTTAATACAGGTGGTCGGTCATCTATTGTCATTCCTACATCGCAAAGCTAAGACGACAACACAAACTGACTTTGGCCACGAAAGATAAAATCACTTATCATTATTAGTTCAATAAGTCAGAGTCAAACCCGGTACATTAAGTATAAAATCTATAAGTATAAAAATATAAATTCTTATCAATTTAGATTAATAACATTTGGACTTAGCATAATTTTAGAAAGTTGTATAAATAAAAATAGGAGAACAGATAAGGAGGGGGCATGGACCCTTAGAAGCATGCATGGGATAATATCGGATAGAAGGTTAGGTGAGGGCTTGGATAAGTTTGTCAGCTGGAGGAGCGTGAAAACCTGAAATCACGCGAGGATAGATTAGGGTCTAAGTATATTCTAAGAGTAGGTCATAATTTTTGTTAATTGTAAACTATTGCTTAAGTAATAATTTCAGATAAAATTGTGCTAACAAGGCAAATTTGAGTAAAAAAATAAATAAATAAAAATTATAATTTCAGTTTAAGAAAAGGTTAGGAGATATAAATAATTAATAGACAATCTTGGAAATCTGAATAAATATATGATTTCATCAATGATGCATTTTTTATAATTAAGATAAGGATTTTAATATTTATGTGGGGGGTTATTTTAATTCAATTAATTAAACGGCAATAAATTCAACGATTTTGATTCATATATTAAAGAAATCACAGAGTAGGCTGATAAGCTGAAGAGTAAGATCTAAGATATCTAGAGATATTAATTTAGATATGCACTTGAGTGCTTATTACAGTATGTTAAGGTGAGTGGAAATAAGAGGCGAGTAGTCTTGTTTAAAAGCATTTTTTTCAGATAGTGGAGTTGAGGTCTTTTCATTGAGGTATATAGGTTGAGAAAGTGGAGTTGAGGTTTTTTCAGATATGGTCTTAGCTATGGGCAAGCCATGATCTAGATTAATTAATCGTCGTTATGAGTTTAAGGATGGCCCGAGGGCATCTAGCAGCGTTGAGGAGAATTGAGTGAGGAAGTTGAGGTGTATTAAGCCATGGACTTAGATGTAATAAGCCATGATGAATAATTTCATTTTTTATAAGTGGTGAGTCAAAGGGATCACCAAGTTCAGGTAGCAGGTTTTCACAAACATAGAGCTAGCACAACGCAGGCAGCCTATACATAATAAGTACAAATAAAAGAGGCAGAGACCTAAGATTTCCACTATATAATATGCGATAAATATCCAATGGTTAATTCTGGATTAAAATTTAAAGATATTGAGGAGATTGTGAATAAGTTTAAAAGGGTATTCTGTGATTACGTGATATAATAATGCTAATGTATTAACAAGGATGAGAGCTAATTAGGGTGTTAGACCTAATTAGGCTACCATAAAAGATTTTATTATAATTTCATTTTTTAAATGCCTAAGGCAAATAGGCAATAGTCAAAAGATTGTAATCAATAGAGAAAGATACAGTTAAAGATTTTTTCACTAATGAGAAATTCATTATTCAATTAAGGGGAAAAAATAATTTTAAATATTTTATTATTCCAAGATTATCGTCTATATATTTCAAGTATTTTAAATTTATTTTGAGATTAGGTATTCTCATAAATAAAGATTTTGGTAAGGTGATTCATATGTTCTGTTATTATCCTTTCTCTGTCCGAAACAATGTAATTATATATTTTTTAAGTAATTGGGTTTATTTTGTAAATTCTTTTTTGTGTTTTTAAGCTAAGTATTCAGTAAATGTATTTCAAGTGGCTCATATAGCGAATTTGGCAGTCAGGCTTTTTAAGGGTATGTGTAGCATTAAGAGTGTTTGGTTAAGTATGTTAAAATAATAGTAAAAGTGGATCCGTGAAGGATCGTCATCGTAATACTAATAATTAAAAGTGGATCCGTGAAGGATCATTGAAATAAAAAGTGCAACGAAGTGTTTAAACCAATAAATGATCAAAAGACACTTTGATTAGTGACAATTATATTCAATTTTTTTTAATAACAAGTTTAATGTATTTTAATCAATCTTAAGGACGTAATAGCAACGAATTTTGTTTTTTTTTTAAATAAAAAACTTTCATTAGTAATGATTAAATTTATATTTTTATATTAAATTCAAATGTTCATATAATAAACTTATATTATTTTATTTCAATTAATTGTAATTATACTTAACAATTTTATATCTTGATATTTGATTTATCTAATTTCAACTTTTAATTAACATTTTATATTTTAATGTTTGATTTATATAACTTCAATATATATATATATCATGTAAACTTACAGTCGGAGAACACCAATTCAAATATTATCATTCAAGAACAACATTATACAGAGTGTTCCAAATTATTGGAATTTATCCAATTTGTGAAATGTTATACAGGATGTTTCAAAATATTGTTATTTGTGAAATTTTATACAGGGTGTGCGAAAAATGATCATGTCGTCTTTTCTTGTCTTTTATTTTTTTTAGCAAAGCGTATCAAAAAGTATACGACTAGGTCTCTACTTTCAGATACACTTTGGGGGGTATTGTAATGTAATTGATTTGCCCCTAAAAAGTATGTGAAAGCATTGACAATAATATCGTCCTAATTTTATAAACATATCTTATTTCATTTAAATTATATAGTATATTAAATGGCGCTTAAAGCACTTCTTCTTCTAAGAAGGCAAAAGCCACTGAACAGTGACGTCACGCACGTGACACCAGTCAAGTCAGTTTGACAATATATATAATTTTAATAGTAACTTCCTCTTCTTGAAGGTTCGAAGAGAGATTTTAAAATGTAACTTGAGTCATTTTCCGGCTCTAGAAGCTTCGAGTAAAACAGAGATGTTTTTGTCTTGTATTTTGTTTTTCTAAACTAAACCTTCTCGAAGCTTCCATGACCAAGGAATATATACAAGGGATGGTGCAACATAAAGTGAGTGTTCAGTTGGGAGTTGGGAGTTTGGCGTCTAGCAACACCTGTCCGCGCTAGCCCGCGTATATATTTCGATATGATCTATTTTCGCATTAATTAAACTGATTCAGCAATAAAAAACAGGTCAAAATGAAAAGTGTATTAATCATACTTCTTCAATAGGCGCCCATCGCGGTAACGTAAATCCAGAACGTTACAGTATGGCCGCGTGCAAAGCTACATATATATGGCTACAGGTGGATCTCTGCGGGGGTATGGCCGCGTGCAAAGCTACTTGATGTAAGGATACTTTGGACGTATTGCAGTTGGGCTAAGAGTTCCTTCTTGGGAACTGTAAACAAGGTGTACTAACTCGGCACCGACTATTGTGGCGCTCCATCTAGAATGGTTGTGAATTTTCTCTCAAGATGAACGAAAAACAGCACGTGACGGATAGTAAGACAAGACAAAATTTTAACCTAACCTAATCTAGCTTAGCCTAACCTAATATAAGTATATTATCTGTTATATCCTCTTGGACAGTGAACATGGTCCTACTAAGCTATTAACTTTCAGGACAAGGGATACTAGCTATAGATACTAGTAGCCCCCTCCCCCCCCCCTGTTATGTGCCGGCATTTTTAATATCGCGTTAAAAGTTTTGGTTTATGTTTACGTTCTCGTGTAGAAGCGAACATTTTCTGCCTCGATTGTATATTTCTTGAAGCTTTATTTGCTCTAGAACTCATAAAGTGGACTTTACAATAATTCTGTTTGTCTGGCTGTATTTACCTGGGTAAACAACTAAGACCTGATGTTTAGTTATTATATTGTCGTACTTAAAGGTGAAATCGTGATTTGGAGTCTCGATCTAAAATTAAGTGTACTCTACCGGTTTTGAGTGTTTGGAAACTCGAACCTTAACAATTTGGTTTTAAAGTATACATTTGAAGAATGTTTTAAATGATTATCAAATTAATGTCTTTTTTCTATGGAAAACTTATGAAAGCGTAGCTCACTGATAACAGATTATTGAAAATACTGTTTTGAACATATCCATATATTTTCACAACACTTTTGCCCTATTTTCCTATTCACATCGATTAAGAGGTGGGGATGAAGTGGGTAGAATTTAAACAAAATATATTAAAATTTGCCTAAAGGGAGAGTGAAAAACAATTTAATAAAATACTTCTAATTATAACCGACTGGGATTGGATTCTCGAACTCCTCGTTGAAAGACTGGTTTACTAATGATGGATAGATTGAATCTTGAATCTTAATTTGGTATACTGAGATAGGTTGGCTTTCCACTCTTTCCTATACAAATGTAGGTACATTTCTTTTCCCTTCCTCATCCCTACACTATTATTGTAATAATAAATACGAGCATAACCTTAAAGGGTAGAGAGACGCAAGTGAAAAACAACTTCTCAGTTGTATTCATATTCACATCATGCACCAATGATGGTACATAGCCTTTTAGCCTATTTAAATGGGATCACCTTAAATAATAAAGTCATGGGTATACTTGCGTCACATGCACCCTACTCATCCTTACCCTTTTTTTATAGATGTAAAGAAAACAAAAGTGTTAATCGTTAATTCTTTTTATTTAAAAAAGAGCTCGTTACATTTCTAAGAAAAGAATAATCGTTAAAAAGTCTGCCTTATAAGGCTTCCAAGCGGATTATTGTGACTTAATTTTAGACACAAAATATGACATTTCCTCACGGGAATGTAACCTGGCCCCCTTTAGTTCCACGGGAATGTAACCCGACCCCCCTCTAGCTAACACGGGAATTTAACCCGACCCCCCTCTAGCTACCACGGGAATGTAACCCGACCCCCCTCTAGCTGCCACGGGAATGTAACCCGACCCCCCTCTAGCTACCACGGAATGTAACCCGACCCCCCTCTAGCTGCCACGGGAATGTAACCCGACCCCCCTCTAGCTGCCACGGGAATGTAACCCGACCCCCCTCTAGCTACCACGGGAATGTAACCCGACCCCCCTCTAGCTGCCACGGGAATGTAACCCGACCCCCCTCTAGCTGCCACGGGAATTTAACCCAACCTCCCTTTAGCTGCCACGGGAATGTAACCCAACCCCCCTCTAGCTAACACGGGAATGTAACCCGACCCCCCTCTAGCTGTCACGGGAATTTAACCCAACCCCCCTTTAGCTGCCACGGGAATGTAACCCAACCCCCCTCTAGCTAACACGGGAATGTAACCCGACCCCCCTCTAGCTGCCACGGGAATGTAACCCGGCCCCCTCTATCTGCCACAGGAATGTAACCCGGTCCCCTCGGACACCCTGTAGCGTTTGTTCACTGGTCCGACAGCGCCCAGAGATGAATGAATTCAATGTCAAGTTACGCCGTACTCTCTCCAATAAGCAAAATGGTGGCGAGGATGTAAAGAAGCCAAGGTCAAGCGGTGGTCGCTGAACTTAAAATTATTCTCGACCAAACGAACTCTCCAGACACGGTTTCGAGAACTTCACGGTTGGCCAGTCTCGGGACTTTGCTCAGCCAACAGGAGGCCGCCCGCGCCTCATTGCTCTACAGGCCCATCTTCATAGGAAGGGCCTTATCTACCGGCTAGGGAAGTTACTGGATCTTCTTTCATGAGTCCATACGTCAGGCCGCGTGATCTACAATTGTCACCTTAGTTCAGTTGATAACGAGTTCATCTAATGAACTAAGGATTCCGGGTTCAGTTCCCGGGATGGCCGAAAACTGAATCATTAGTGAAATGTGGGTTTCCCCTTTCACAGTGATGAATTAACGATCGGGGGCTGGATGTTGTGTCTGTTCTAGATTAAAGTTCGTAAGTATTGTGCTAATATAATCAATCAGTTCAGAAAGTGTACGCTTAATACCGCACGGTCAAAGGATCCACTCTCGCCATAGACCGGACTGGTGACGATGGGTAGATCGAAATTCGAAAAACAGTCGGATATCCTAAGGGGTTTTCAACCTCCCTCCACACAAATGCTGGTATTCTTCCACAAATTTCAACCTTCCTCATCCCTAACATACAAGTGTAATCATCATATTTTGTTTTTTTCTAGAGATCTCCTACTGAAATCATGTTCTCTCTCGTATCTATCCACGGACAGGGTTAATCGCCCTTGGGACATTACAGACCCGTTCCTTGGGGCTAGGGCGAGGGGGGAAACGCCAGGGTTTGTGCTAAGAGTTATACTCTGTTCCAACAAGAAAGTGAACATCTCGGTAAAATGTAATAGCTCGTCTATCATTTAGCTAACGTGCGATTATCTCGATCATTTTGAACTTTTACCTGAACAATACAGATACAGTATTACTTTATTGAGGAACGATCAATAATTTAAAAAAATGGAACGGCTTATTTCAGGTGAGATTATCTTGCCTCGAAAGTTGAAGATAAATATGAGTTACGTTTGTGGAAAACGATTGTTTTATCGGGTCCCAATCAGTAGGCCTAAAGTGTATGCCAACAGACTTTTTAGGCCAAATGACGTCCAAACCGAAAGGCGCTTAGGCTCAATTACTTAAGCTTAAATTAATATGTGTGCCACATCGCTTTAAAGAGATGTTCTATAGTAATTTGGCCTAAAGTATGTCCAAGTTGTCTTAGGAAAAATCCGCTATGATTCGTTGTGATGTCAATAGCAGAGTGCGTCTGAAGTTGAATAGCTTAATACTAGCGTTTCTAAATACATGTAGTCGTCTTTGAAGTTGACCAAGGTCTAAAGTATCTGGGTCTGGTTTCTCGTTAGTTCCTGCCATCACACATGAAAAAAAAAAAAAAAAAAAAAAACGCTAGTATATTTGCACAATAGCACGTAGGCCTACGCATTTCAAATAGTGTAGATAAGTTTGAATCACTAATATTCTAGATTTTTTTTAATATCTGTAGCAAGGAGTTGTATAATAAATAACAAGATAATTTGACGAAAATAATTGATAAGTTGAAAAAAAGCTTTATAAAAACTAAGATTGAAGATATATAAAATTTCATGGAACTTTTTCTTAATAAGCATGATAATAAAATGGTTTTTTTTATCGTTTTATTTAAGTTCAAGTTAAATTTTAAGGTGTTATTCTCGCTGTTATTAAATTCTTATGTATTAGCTTAAATATCAATCAACATCTTCAAACATTTGTAATTTTACATAATATTTTAAATTCTCTCGAAAAATTCAATTTATTATTTCATAAAAAGGATTTAATAGTTTCTAACTTAAAAGTAGTTTTTGACTAGATTTTATTGATTCATACATTTTGCCTTTGAATCAATAAAAATACGTTTATAATCATATTGATTATGTTATTTTTTGTCGTTTCTTGTTTTGACTGATAATTTATCTAATACTTTAAAATTCAACATTACTTAGCATAACACTTTATTTTTAACATAAACTTTTAAAATTTCAAATTTTGTAACATTTTAGTCGTGCTTATTTTATAAAATGTTACATGTTATTTTTAATCTTGTAATATCTTAATTTTTACAAAGCATTTTTTAAACGTATTGTTTTAACTCTATATTTTATTAATGTTATCTTTTACAACCCAATTAATGTTTTTCGAATCTTACATAATTCTAAAATCACTTAGTTTTTATTTTATTGCTTTAAGTAGTGATTAAAATTAAACATATTGGCCTATGCTAGCCAAAGAAAATAACTAATAATTTACAACAAAAATACCATATTGGTAGCATCAATATTGAACTATCATGTGTTTGTTCTCGATTGTAACAGCATCTGAATATTATTTGTAATACTAAATATATACATACCGGCTAAGGCATTTAAATGGACACTCCTAAAAATAATAATCAATGCAACTGTTTAGAAGCAAGCTTAAATATTAACACTACTACGAGCATAATTTGTTTACTACAACTTTCCGACTTACATTCAGATAATTTCAGTTCAGTTTATTATTCTGTGATAAGTAGTCATACTTATTTCGTTATTTTGTACCATTCAAGCATTAGAACTTAAATGTTGTTATATAAAAAAATGGAAAAGCATTGCAAAGAAAGTATATTATGATTTTTGTTTATTGGGAATCTCGAAGAAACTTAGAATGAAGCGCATATTTTATACGCCAAACAATACCCTCCGAAAATTGTTTCATCACGTAGTTAATTTTATCGATGGAAGTTTTCATGCGAAAAAAAAATCAAGACTATTTTTGGTGAAAATAATGGTCACTTAATTAGCTGCAGTAGCCCTTAATCCTTACGTAAGTTTTTGTAATATTACTCTCTATTCTGGAATAACTCGTAGGAGTGTTTTGAAGATACCGAAGTCAAGATTGTGTTCAGCGGAGAGTGGAGGCTCGTCACATGCTCGACCAATCCGTGGAGGGTAATTGTCATAGCAACCGATGTACGTAGCCAGATTTCTTGAGAGGCACTGAGTATGCTTGCATAAGGAACGCGCAAACTCCTGCTATGTGGCAACTACGCTCCCCTCTTATTCGTGCCTTGTTTGGAACATAAGCCTCTCCATAGCCTCCTCTCCTCCACACTCCTCCTTACTCCCATCAGCCATCTGTCCCTTAGTTTTCCTCTCGGCCTCCAACATCCTCCAGGGCATCGTTCCCCTCTCCATCCCTCTCACATGCCCATACCACCTTACACGTGACTTCTCCATCCTGTGCTGGACTTGCTCTTCCTTACTATTCCTCATCTTGTCAAGTTTTGTCACACCGGTCCTGCTGATCAGAGATCTCGTTTAACTCGCCCGCATTGTGCTTCTATCCTGTTCCTTATTTAGCCACGTTTCTGCAGCGTACGTCACTATTGGTAGGTGATGTTCCTTGCCTCCCTTGCACTGGTCTGACACATCCCGGCTCCAAATCAGGCTTGCTTGCCTTCCTCTCTCAATTATTTCTCTTCTCCTGTTTTGTATGTATAGTCGTCAAATAGAATAACCTAAAACAACGTTTTGCCGGCATAGCTTTTACCCTAACCTGCTTCCAGGGCCCCCGGGGGTCCCCCAATACGAACAACAACTCCCATTTGCTGGTACTCCATCACCAACAATAATTTGAGAAACACTGTGCTTTCATCTTTATCTTTAGTTAAACCAAGTATGTGCTGAAAATAACCCTACTGAGCTGACAAAGTATACTAGTACAGACTAATAAATGATTTATTCCAACAGAGCAAGACCTTTACATATTTAACGGGTGACCTGGCGGTCTAGGGGTAAGGTTGGGCTGGGGTCAGGGGTTCAATCCTTGGTCCCGGCACAGATTTATCTGATTTACAAACCCTTCCTTCACCTCTGACAAGACATCTTGTGAATGTGGGGAGTGCCAGGCCTCCACCGTGGTTCGGATCCCACGTTAAACTGTAGGTCCTTCATTTCATCTCACAATCACCCTACCATTACACATTAGCGTAAGTGCGTATAACCCGAACGGGTAGTAAGACGCGGTTCTAATAATAATCCATCCGCCAAATCATATTATGATTTAAAAACCATTATTATACTGAGTTTCTGTCACTTTTGGCAACCATATTTTCACAAGAAACAATTTACAATTACAATGTACAAAAACAATAGCCCGAGATGCCTAGGCAACTAGATCTATAACACTCCTAAAATAAATACGCCGTAATATAGTTTTTTACTTCTCTGAAAATAATTGTCTATATAAAAAGGTATATTTTAATTTGAAGATTATATTCTTATTTTATTATTTCATCTTTGCTTTTCGTTAAGCCACAGCAATTTGAATTTACAAATTCAAGTCTCGGAGTTTTTTTTAAGGACATTAGATTTCTGGCAAGCTAGAAACTCTCCCCCTCCCAAGGAGAGTCAGTTGATCCTATATTCCTATTGGTTGTACGGAGAGATGTGAGACGGAAAAGTCTCCCTATATTTTTTTTCGGAAAATTTTCCAAAGCGGAAAATGTAAGTTTGGCCCGGCATTAATTGTGTATAGGGGGGGGGGGGGGGGGGGGGGGGGGAACGCGAACGTGATGGACCTGCAAGTCATTTGTTCCCAAAACGCGATGTAATGGTGCCCAACCAGTTGAGTGATTTACAAACTGGCGAGCAAGCATTATTTTGTTGTTTAGTTAAGATTCTCTTGAAAATAATTCTACTGAGCTGGCACTAGAGTATACTGATTGCTAATACAAACTAATAAATACTCTAAAACGATGTAGACAACTTATTTGAATTATTTACACAGTGATTTATTATAGTTATATTAACAAATAATAGCACTTTTTATTTGTTTAGTTATAATACTAATCAATTAATTTTATTTTTTAACTTTCTTAAAGAACCCACACTTTTATACATGGCACATTTTTAGGTAAATATCACTAAATAATTAAGAGTAGTATTGATTATGAGGTGTAGAATAAGATGCTGTTTTACCTTAGATGGTAGCATTGATGTCGGAACCGGGTCTTACTCTTACTACACCCCCTCCCCCTAGCCCCAGAAATTAAATTGCCTCTCCTTTGATTTCTCTCTAGGTACACAGTTTGGTAAAAATTCTTGAATAAGGAATCATAATTATAACTTCCCTATAGCTTCTAGAGGCATTTTGACTAGCAGGTATCTAATTTTACCTATTTAACCTATTTAACAAAATAAAACCCGCCTCGGTGTCATAGTTAGCTAACGTGCTAGTTTCGTGTTGAGCTAGACTGCCGAGGATAGGGAAAGGATAATCTAGCTCGGGTGAACTGGGGATGGTTTCTCGTAAATGGTTTTCCGCTCTACCTCCACGCAAATGCGGGTTTACTTCCTCTATATCCAACCTTCCCAATTCCTAACCCATTAGCGTAATTAGTACTTAGGCGTTTAACCCGAACGAGTAGTAAGACGCGGTGATAAATAATAAATAAAATAAATAAGATTAGTTCACTTTTACTATGGACTAAAATATATATATACTACCCCTATTTATATTACAATAAGCTGCATATTAGTATAAATATGTGTAGCCTACTTTCAACAAATAATTTGTGTTTATTTTCAATAAAAGACATGCGCTATTACAATTAATCATAAATCGTATTTTAGTTATGAATTGTGCACTATACGCTACATTTATATTTGTTGTTTAAATAAAAGTTGAACTATTGGCATTTTTTAACCCAAAATAAGTATTTTATTTAACGACTTTAATCCAGAAATCCAACGTTTTATCCAACGAAATCCCATAATCTTATTCTCAACAAATTAGTCTCCAATCAGACATTACTGTTTTGGTTCGTTGAAACGCCCAGTTGCAGATTTTCATTTGTTTACAGTCTTGGATTGTGCTATAATAGTTGAAAGTGGATTTGTCAATCTTATGAGTGAGATTCCGTTGCTCAACTTTTATATCTTAAATATTTGTGGATAACTTTCTATATAATACTGTGTGGCCTACTTTGTTGGAGCTGTACGTATACAAAGTTTTGATGTTTCATATCAGAGACTTTTGTTTGAACCGAGTTCTTTAGTTTAGATCACGTTAAAAAATAGAGGTAATACAATCTTTCACAATTTATAGGCAGGATTTTGATATTATTTCCTCCCCCAAGCTGTTAAACAAAATTGTATTTAAAATTGTGTTGGACTCTTACTTACGTAGGTTTGTTTGCATTCAAAACTTTATGGGCACAACTTCCAAATATTTGCAAACCACGTTCTATTGCGAACACAAATATTATCGATACAAATATTGTTCTCGATCTTAGGAGTAGAGAAAAATAAATATCATCAAATCACAGTTCAATACTGGGAATTTCTCCTTACCATCCCGAATTAATAAAGCCATTCTTCACTAGCAGTTCAGATGATTACATTTACCAGTAATGTATTGCCCCCTTGGCTCAATCGGTAGCACGTCTGTACGGGTAGTAAGACAGTATGAAATACGGAGGTTCCCTTGTGATATAGTGCTAATGTACTTAGCTTGTGTTTATCAAGGGGTAGCGGCAGTCTTCACGCTTCACCAGTTTAACAAGGGATGTTCTACAGTTACATCCGCTGCTATACAGGTTTCAGGAGAAGGCCACGTCAGCGCTGACGGCAAAGCGAGTAATCACTCCCGAGATATTTTAGTGATAGGGACTTTTTTTAAGAATCAAGTTCTTTACTCTGCAACAAGTTATTATTTAGCATCTTGTCTTATTACCCGTTCGGATAATACGCCTAGGTAATAATTACGATGATGGGTTAAGGATTAGGAAGGTTGCATTTAGGGGAAGTGTACCAACATTTGTGTGGATATAGTGTAGGAAAACATTTAGGAAAAGCATCCCTCAGTACTCTCAACTGGGGTCGAACTCCTATCTCCCTGAAATCGGTAGTCTGATCAATTGCGAGAGTTCGACTTTAGTGGTCTTAGGGTAGGCCTAAGTGCTCGCCTCAGGAAGCGATGTTCGTGAGTTCAAACCCAACCGGGGTTAACGGTTGTTTCTTGAGCTATAAAAAATCCGTAGCACGACTTCCTTCGGAGGGGAAGTAAAGTCTTATGTCCTAAGTCGATTGTGGCATCTAAACGGACTTAGAAGGTATGTGAAAATACCTTTCCCAGGAAAATTGATTTATTCTTTCGCTCTCGTTCATAGAAATTCTCGATTGCTGATATAATCAGTAAGTTCAGAAAGTGGATGTTAAATACCTCAATTAGATAAAATTATTGTTAGAGTGACGTCCTAGAGCATGCGATCATCTAAGTGTTATTTTTTTATGTCATCTTTCCATTTGTTTGTTTGTAACTGGGACGAAACCATTTTACCGACCAGGCTAGAACTCAAGGGCTTTCATAGGGTTCCCCAGAGTTAAAAAAAAATATATATATAACCCTAAAATTAAAGATAGTTTAACTATTGGCAAAAATAGAAAAAAAAATCTAATTTCTAAAAATATGTTCAAGCTATTTTAATTCAATTTTGAATTCAAGCATTGTTTGACATTAAAAGCAAAATTTCAGTTTCATTTTCCCATGAAAAATACTTTGAGGATACCTTACATGAGCGTAAACTTAAAATCATTTGGATCATATCTCTATAAATATTTGGAATAGTTGTAATGGGTTGAGACATTGCTACTTGCTATATTTTCCAAGATGACCCTCTTACCTTCACAAATGTTCAATTCTCTGCCAAGATGTTACGGACTCGAACATTCTTATTAATTATCACGGTTTAAATACCTTGATAGACGCTCTAAAGTGTGTATAAAGGCTTCCTTCCCGCGATCTCGGACACTTTGTGACTACCATACAATTTTAAACGTGCTGCACGTCTTACTACCCGTCCGGTATATCCGCACATCTACACTGGTTGAGTAGGGGCGAAGAAGGTAGAATTGAGAGGATTTGCGTGGTGGAACGGTTAGAAATTATATTGGAAGATCCACCTATGTATACACGGCTAAGACTTGAACCCCGACCTCTCGGTCAACAGCAGGTTACAAGACTGCGTGCCCCCTTGCAAAATAAGTTGACCTTCTATATTTAAAAACCCTTAGACCCACCGATCAGAGCACATATTTTTAGATCAATTTTTATCTTGAATGATCGGTTCCCAAATAAATGTGGGAAAAAAAGATTGTTCAGTCGGCAAAATGCGTTGGAAATTAATATGTTAATGACCGGCTACGGTGGCCACATCCCTGATTAGCATAGCTAGTATAGACTATATGCGTATAGCCTGAACAGGTAGTAAGATGCGGTGCTAAAAAAAGTCATGTTAAAAAAATTGTTGACTTTATAAATAAACTCTTTGACACTAGCTTTTTTTATTTTTGGTAAAAAAAACTGATTACACAAGGCTGTAAATGTTTTCAAAGTAATTTATCATGTCACCCGCTTTGGTGGCTGCATAGTATTAAGGTGCCACTCACGCAATAGATGAGTGTGTCGATGACTGGGAGATTGGTATTCGAAACCCAGTCGTATGTACTGAGGGTGGTTTTATTCTCTCCACGCAAACGTGGGTACATTTCCTTGAAATTCAACTTTCATCACCCCTTAAACACTATCGTATTTAGTACAACTCGAACGGGTAGTAAGACATAGTCACAACACACTCTCTATAGCAGGGTTGCCACCCGCCTGGAAAACCTGGAAACCGAGTTGTCGCCCAGTATGGTGATATAACGGGTAGTAGACATGGTCACAACACACTCTCTATAGCAGGTTGCCACCCGCCTGGAAAACCTGGAAACCGAGTTGTCGCCCAGTATGGTGATATAACGGGTAGTAAGACATGGTCACAACACACTCTCTATAGCAGGGTTGCCACCCGCCTGGAAAACCTGGAAACCGAGTTGTCGCCCAGTATGGTGATAGAACGGGTAGTAAGACATGGTCACAACACACTCTCTATAGCAGGGCTGCCACCCGCCTGGAAAACCTGGAAACCGAGTTGTCGCCCAGTATGGTGATAGAAGGGAAAGCGACTTTGTGATGCCTTACTTCTCTCATATAGCGAAAGTATCGTAATCGTGACATTTTTCAACCACTACATTATGATGGATATCAACGTTTTTAGTGGCTCCGAGCCAGAATAAATGGGTTTTACAATTCTGTCTGTCTTTCTGTATGTCTGTCTACACCAGGCCTACAGAAAAAACTGTTCAACTCTCGTAAATAGCCTTTAACCGTTTGGTTCACAATGAATATTTGGGGAACGCTTTACATGATAAATAAATTTTCGAAATAATTGTATTCAAGGATACATTTGGAAACAAAAAAGTTGTAATAAATTAAGTTCAAGATTTATAGCTATAACTGGTGGTTATAAAAACGGTATTTTCTGTAGGAAAAATTATTTAAGAACAGTTATTTGATAACAGATTTTTAAATTTTGTGTTTATAATTACAGTAGACTATCAAAAAGTGCGATTTTGTCGTACCATTTATTTTTAAATATAAAATGGTTTTCAAAGAGTATTAGAGTTCTTTAAATAATTGGACTAAACTGAGACAAATATTCCGTCGCCCTAGCTCGTTTGTTTTGAACGGAAATTTTGTGTTCAACACAATTGACTTTTCTCCCCACTATTGCAAACACCTCTGTTTGGGCCCTGCACCCAACAAAGATAATACGCACCTATAAAACAGAGGGAACCTGGAACAACCACAGAAATGAGTCATAGCAAAGTCACAGACATTTCAAATTCTCGGATATTTTGTCGAAATAGAAATTAATCCAGTGTAAACTATTATATCTATCTTCTTTTCGTGTGATTTGGTTGATCACATTGACGTATTTGTCTTTAACAAGTCGGGTGTCGAGAATTTAACAGCAAACTGTGAATATTATTTAAATTATTATTTAAGTTATTTAACGTGTACTTACTAAACCAACAGATTATACCCACCAGCGTTAATTCATCACTATAAAGGAGGAAACCCTTATTTCACCAATGATAATTATTTTGGCCATGCCAGGAATCGAACCTAGGACCTTAATTTATTAGGATGACCTGCTGAACTGAGCCACCGAATTCCTATTCATAGCTTTGCATATAAATTAGGTACCAGAAAAATGTATTTTTTTTACTCTGGAATACCTGCAAAAGGTGGGGACTTTCTAATCATAAAAAGTATATAACCCATATTTAAATACACAAGGGCTTTTTTCGCCGACTTAAATAATGGTTCTAAGGACGATCAAGGCCAATCCTAGAAATGTGTGACCATGACTAATTGCGTAATAGCAAACATTAGTCCGATAATGTTCCGTCCTGAGAACATATAAATTAGTTTGAAACAAAATTGAGCCTTTTCTCTTTGAGAACTAGTAGCCATATCTCGTTGATGTAAACTTGGTTTCGCAAAACGGCGACTTACCCACATTTTATTACACTTGCCTTTTTTGTTTGTGTGTGTGGAGCCTTGTGTTGGGAAGCGTGTCGTGTTCTCTGACCAAAACTTGGCGAGCCGTAGTTCCACGCAAACTAGTTTACTTCATTTTACTGTCTTCTTTCTCTCTTTGGCGCAACAAATTGTCGCACTTCTCTTGTTCTCTATACCTTGGAGAGGGTCATTGACAGGTATCTCGAGTGCTAGGTCGCAACAAAAGCAAATTACGACCATTTTCACCTATACCAGACTGCAGTGTGTGAGCTGCATAGTTTCCATCTATACCAGACTGCAGTGTGTGAGCCGCATACAGTTTCATCTATACCAGACTGCAGTGTGTGAGCCGCATACAGTTTCATCTATACCAGACTGCAGTGTGTGAGCTGCATAGTTTCCATCTATACCAGACTGCAGTGTGTGAGCCGCATACAGTTTCACCCTAACCAGACTGCAGTGTGTGAGCCGCATACAGTTTCATCTATACCAGACTGCAGTGTGTGAGCCGCATACAGTTTCATCTATACCAGACTGCAGTGTGTGAGCCGCATACAGTTTCATCTATACCAGACTGCAGTGTGTGAGCCGCATACAGTTATCTATACCAACTGCAGGGTGAGCGCATACGTTTCACCTATACCAGACTGCAGTGTGTGAGCCGCATACAGTTTCATCTATGCCAGACTGCAGTGTGTGAACTACATACAGTCTCAGTTCTATGATATTTTAGAATTCAGTTGATTAACTGCATAACTAACAACGTTACCAAACTTTCAGTAATATGTACACAAATATTACTAATTTTCTGATTTTGCTGAATATTTAAATATTTTGCGATGTTTTTCGCAAATTAATTTAATACAAAATCAAAACTTAACGATTAACTTCTGCCGTGTCGTTTGTACCACTCATCATAGTGCATGCCGAGTTAAAGGAGCAAATATATAAGTTGTCAAGCCATAGTAAGTACTGTATTAACCAATAAAAAAATATAAATTGTGAAGGACACTAGTAGATCAAAGTATTTTGGGCAATCGATTTTTTTTTACCTTAATTGGTAAAAGTAAAAAAATAATAAAGCTCGTTTAGTTTGGTCGAATTTGAGAGTTTTACAATAACTATATATAAATAATGAATACATATAGTGCTATTTTTATCATTTAAATGTTGGCAGTGGAAGAAAAGTAAATATGGTGGCGTTGTCAATTTATTTTTGTTCTACGTGTTTTTATGAGTGCAATTTAGAGCCAATGTTTTGGCCCTTGGCAACTTATATTATTAGATTAACCATAAGCCCAGGTTCCTGATGTAAGCTACTTAGTTAAAGTGCCTGATTGGATTGTAAATGTTATATTTCAAATATGGATGCGTATTGGTCAATATTGTTTACTCTTAAGGTTGCTACCTTTCAAATGGTAGGCTACAGTTACACTTTGAATAAAAACACACATTAATTACATTTATCTAACAAGAATATCATGCGGGTACTCAGTAAACCTTACCTACGTCTAGTTTGTGTGCACATTGTTGCCAAGTCGGGAAGGACAAACTATATGGCAACATAATAGCCAGACGACGTTGAGTCTTCCCATGGCAACACGTGATGTCACATCCGGGGAAGGCTAATAATAGTTTATAGGGCTAGCATAGTAGCTTATGTTTCTGATATATTCGCACATGACGTCATGTCGCGCTGTTGATTGCTGTGGTCTTAGTCCTTAAGGTGGGGTGCAAGTGTTTTTGCAGTTTTTATGCCAAAACATCTTTTTGGTCAAAATTAATAAAATATTGCTCCAGTGAAAATATATAGTTTAATTTTTCTCTCATATTGAGCTCAACATTTTTGAATATCTGCCAAGGGTGTCCTGGAATTTAATGACCAACTTTTGTCTACATTTAAAAAGTTTATCATCTAATGCCGCTATGCTCATGAATATTCAGGAACTGTTGATATCAACATGTGAAGAAAATTAAAATCTATGTATGCACTATAGAAATATTTTATTTATTTTATCCAAAAAAATATTTTGCCATAAAAACTGCAAAAACACTGGCCTTTTCTCGCGTCCCCTTCAATCCCACCTTGATAATTAGTACCCTAATTATTATTATTAATGGTTAATGGTAAATGGTAGATCGGTAGTTTGCAGGATGAAATCCCCCGAACCTCGGAAGCTGGAGATATTTCAATCTTTCAGAATTATTTATAAAAACTAGTTACTAACGCTTAATTGGTTGATAAGTATTCATGTTATCTTCATTAATTAAATGAACAAATTAATATTCTAAATGATATCAGTGGATAAATAAGCGCCCCCTGACGCCATACGACACCATTGGTTCATACATCTTAGCTCGGTAGATAGTGTCTTTGCTAATACATACTGATCTACAGGTAATTGGGTTAAATTCCTTGAAATAATAAAAATATGTCATTTTAATATTTGATTATCTCCCTTTCAATGGGCCCTGAGTAATAGATTATAGATTAGGTAGGCCGATGAATTATGGCTACTTTTGTTTTCTTAGGTATTTATTAATCTTTTGATATTTTTTTGTTTTGATTTTGGGATAAAACTGGTCTAGACTTTAAACCGCCTGTGCACAGATTTTGTGATAAATAATAATGGAGTTCGTGCAAGATATTGCATATTTTATATCCATCACAAATTAAAACGTGGCAACGTTGATTAAAATTTAAATTATTAGACCTATTAATATTTTGTGAATTGACGTAGCTCAAGATTAAAGTACTACTTAAATTACTTTTTAATTAATTTCATTAGTTGAAAAATGAGTTAAATTACACCTGAACACGAGGACCGAACCCAAGATCTTTGGCTAAGCGTACCAATTCTTTACCACTTAGCTACCCAGGATTCATTCCATGCTCAGGATCATTCTTCACTCATAATTTAAGGCAGAGTCTGTAATGGACGTGTCGGCTACATATGAGTGATAAATGAATATCGCTAGCTATCAGATCCTACTGCAGCTATCCGCCACTAGGGAGGAGCACGTAACGAGTCCTGGATAGCTCAATGGTGCGCTAAACCAAAGGTCCCTGGTTCTAATCCCGTGTGCAAGTGTCATTTTTCAACTAATTTTAATTAATTGGATTGTAGTCTCCTCTATGCAAACATATCCACAATTACAATTATATGCAAGCTATGAGTTGATATTCATCAAATAAATAAATAGCTAAAATAAAATCCCCACTTTAACGAAAAAACAACTATGATTTGATCACAGAATGATTAGTGAGACGAGATTTTTGGCTAATACTTTTTTAGTCATTTGTTGGATTTCCGTACGGATAACACTAGCCCACATTTTGAAAAGTTACTAATCTATTTTCATGTATTCATAACGGATGCCTAGTTTGGCCATGTGAAGGTTGTATAATGTATATATAGTCCAATTTAGATAGGAGGAACTTTTTTGACATTTTTAAAAGTTACTAAAACCATTTTATATATATTTAGACGTCAAGCTATGTGATCTGCATCCGTAACTTTAATAAATAATATTTATGAAATAATATTTATGAGATTATGCTAAAAATAAAGTAAAATGTCAGTTTTGCATTTGTTTGCGGCCAATATTGATAGTGTACTGGCAAGCCCTAAGCGGCAGTGACTGCACTTAACACACATTCATAAATGCAACTGAAGTTATTTTTCAGTGTAAGTACTAGCCGGTTTTAAATTTACAATTTTATTTTTATAGAATTAATGTCCTCATTTGTATGTTTGGACCTATGTTCGAAAAGTTAAAAAATATAAATATTTCCGTTTATCTTGAAAGTTATTGGTTTTATAAAATTATACTTCCAATAAAATATTGGTATTATAAATAGATGTACATATTTGTAATGATAAGTAATTTCATATCTCAAATAGTTTCGGAGATATGCTAAAAAAATTATTTACGCATCAGACTGTAGCTCTTAAAATAATTTTGCCGAAATATTGAGAGTAGACATTTTATTTGGAATATTTATAAATGTTTAGAAATTAAATTTAATCAAAAATCGTTAGAACCTGTTTTGAGTACGGTACATCGACTTTTACTATTTTTGCCTTTCAGTAAACTACCCTTAAATTTAGGGTTAGATATCTGATTCAAAAAATCCCTCGGGGCAACCCTATTAACAACCCAAGATACCAAGTTTTAGCCCAAACGGTAAAATAATGTAGGCTATAGTCGGAGGTACAGACATACATATGGAAATTCAAAAAAAACTATTTTCGATTTCGGAGGATCATGAAGCGTCGATATTGATCAACATCTCGAGTTTGATATTTTTGACGATCTCTCTGTAAAATAGCGGGACAGTGTGTATATTCAAGTGTGTAGAATGATCCTCCACCCGTTATCCGTGTAGATCATTCAGTATTTACTAAACAAATGCTTTATTATTTGTCTTTAAGGCCCTCGCCCTGTTCTGTTGGATGATGGGAGGGAGGGTGAAAGGCGTGGCTTGGCTTCACAACCGACCAAAGTATCCTTCCGCGCCAACAAGAACAGATGGATCACGGAAACCGTAGATGGCGCTAACTACCGGACAGGTCTTGCGGGGAAATCATAAGTTTGGAAATATCAGTTTTCTCGAGAACGAGGGAAATTTTATGTTAATATTTTCAACACCCCTTCTAAGATAATGTATCGATGTTTATTAAGTGTTACATTTTCTTATTTTTTGGCTGACCTGGTGGTCTAGGGGAAAGTTGTCGGAATTCTGTGCTGGCGGCCGGGGTTCAATCCCCGGTCCCGGCACAGATTTATCTGATATCCAAACCCTTCCTTCACCTCTGACAAGACATCTTGTGAATGTGAGGAATGCTAGGCCTCCACCGTGGTTCGGATTCCACGTTAAGCTGTAGGTCCTCCATTTAATCTCGCAATCACCCTACCATTACACGTTAGAAACGGAACAGCTAGTAAGAAGTGGTGATAATAATAATAATAATAATAATTAATAATAATAACGAAAATCTTATTTTTTGCTATGAAGCCGGCAGTTTTCTATAGAAAAATGTCAATTTTATCTATATTTGATCACTGTTAAAATTATAGAGGAGGTGTGTATATAAAAAGTAAAGCTTAATCAACATGCTTCTATTCTTGAACAAAACGTTTCCGAAAAGAAAATTGCAAAACAATAAAGAAAAAAGTAAGATAACCGTTTGTTCTCATGACTCTGCATTTCCATGCCAAATTAAAAGGACCAATCGCCTTAAGAAATGGTTTATAAACAACAAACGTCAGATCTTACATATAATGTGTCTGGGCATACTCAGACTTACTGGAGTTTTTGACTAAAACTTCAGTCCACCCCTGAACAGCAAATGTGTTTGAATTTTCTAAATGTTATTTGTGACTTCATTTGATTGTAACCAGAGGGTAAA
This sequence comes from Timema cristinae, assembly GCA_039000515.1. NCBI lineage: Eukaryota > Metazoa > Arthropoda > Insecta > Phasmatodea > Timematidae > Timema > Timema cristinae. Next base: position 35,598,925 of record JBCFYV010001001.1, on the reverse strand, counting down.
TGTGCTCATTACGTGATTTAAACTGGTGAGAAGGCCCGGCCCACCTCGGTGAGCTGGAAACCTGGTGACGAGTGAATAGACTGTCGCTTTTCCGGCCTCTTTGGTCCAAATCTGATGTTTTATAAAGTGTGTCTAGGGAACTGTACTAGAACCTTGAAACAATTGGAGCTAAAATAACACGAGCTAAATGTCTCACAAGGTGCTCACCTTGTTTTGATTGGGGATGCACCTAATACGCGACTTACTGACTAACTTAGGCGGCAGACCCACGCCTACTGTTACACACCCACCCATAGCGGATAATATTACACATTGGACGGCAGGCAGAGCCCGTATTACATTGTTAGCACTACTTTAACCGGCCTCTGGTTGTGGTGGTCAGTCCTAGGGGCCCCGGGTTCGATTCCCGGCTGGTACCGTTGGTTTTTTTTTTTACCCTCCGAGGCACCCTGAGCAACGTTCTGTGTCACCAGAGTGGCTGATAGTCTACATATAAAGCGAGCAAACCTGGATGTCGGTTGTAATTATGTGCCAGTCCATACGATTTAAAAAAAAAATCATTACTCTGGATCAGACCAGGGTCCCTTAGAACCATGGTCGACCACTTTGGCCAATCACCCACGAGAACGAAATTGAAACAAAATGTTTAACCTGTTTTATTTATAGTCCGATTTGATTAAGAAGGAACTTTTTTGACAGTGATAAAAGTTACTAAAATAATTTTAGTATTTAATTCATACATCACTTCATGAAAGATGCAACTGTTACTTTTTAAAGGTATTATCTATTTCTATAGGTTAGTACTGATCAAATATGTCATCAATGTTGACCACAATATAATGTGATCGTATTCTCTAAAAGATTCTTCGTATCTAAATCCTACTCTATATTCTGTAATGTATTTCACAACTATTTTAACAAACAATCCACCCACCCTATCTTTGTTTTATCATTTCCTCGATAGGGGTAACAGGAACTTTGACTGCCCTTTTAAACGATTTGGTGCGGGCTTTGGGCCGCCCTCATTCGTACACTACTCGCGATAAAACAACTTACTGAACACACCCCCGAACCGGATGTTACCAACCACCGCCACTTCCCGTCCACAGCTCGGCTGCTTCTAACATACAACTTCCGAGTTGTTGGTAACTTGTATAGGTCTACACGCTTCTTGGTGACCTGGTGGTCTAGGGGTAAGGTGTCGGACTTCTATGCTGGGGTCCATGGTTCAATCCTCGGTCCCGGCACAGATTTATCTGATTACCAAACCCTTCCTTCACCTCTGACAAGACATCTTGTGAATGTGGGGAATGCCAGGCCTCCACCGTGGTTCGGATTCCACGTTAAAATGTAGGTCCTTCATTTCATCTCACAATCACCCTACCATTACACATTAGCGTAAGTGCGTACAACCCGAACGGGTAGTAAGACGCGGTGCTAATAATAATAATAATAATGATTGATACAAAATGTTTATTAGGGTCCTCCTTCCTGCCATTAAGATCGCCATCGTTAAGTTGTCAATCATCTGCTCTGCACAAATTGTTCTTGAAGAGGAGTAAGAACGAGTTGAAAATTTCTGATTACCATAATTTAGTATTAGTATGACATATAATTTTAGAGCAATCAGGTTTATCATTATGAAACGCCTTTCTGTGACATAGCCGGTTGTTGCCCGGACCCCTCCGCCTTCCAATACGCGCATGACAGGGCCGGGCGTGGTGACCGCGCCCCACTGTGCCAATAAGACTGCCCCATTCTACTTTGTCTCAGAGCTTGGAGTGACAACACGATCCACTTCACCGCGTTCCAGCCGCGGGCGACGACCGAGCTAGCGTGAGAATGGAACAAACCACTTGCTGCTTTGTTCTCTTTCTCCCTCAGAACCAGCTGGAAAATATCTCAATAGATTAGAGCAGACTCTACATTTCCTGACAACTCAACAAGTCCACCTTGTGAAATGTTATGTATCTCTTACATTTCATGACAGCTCAACAAGTCTACCTTGTGAAATGTTCTGCAGCTCCTACATTTCCTGACAACTCAACAAGTCCACCTTGTGAAATGTTCTGTAGCTCTTATTGTTGATGGAGGGCAGTGGCGGCTCGTAGCTAAAATTATTGGGGGTGCTGCTAACACGGGAAGCAAACAGTGCATTTTTTACTTCACAGCCGCAAAGCCAACATTTCCGTTGGTACTATTCATAATTAAAGCTACGAATATATTTCTTGTTGTTGCTTTTGCTTGGCTGAGATATTAGAATATCAGGTGTTGAACGACCTATTTTCTTAACTGTGACTTTCTTATGAAGAGATAGCTGGGAAAACTTAAGCTGTTGAAGTTCACTTACAGTCACATAACTTATTTCTTGGGGATGCAAGGCCATGGTTAAAGTATTTTGTTAAATAAAAAAACAGAAAAAAATAAAAATTAATCAAATAGAATAGTTGGAACCAGAATAATATCTAATTCTACACTCTTCTACACTTAATCACATCCAAGAATATGGTACGCGGTTTTTAAGCACAACATGCGCTGAGTAAAAAAAAAAAACTTCCTTCCACCATCCCGCCAGAGCCGGCACTGCGAGAACAACAGTGCTATCTCTACGTGGCAGTCCCGCCTTCCTTCCTTACCCTTTATATGTGCACATGCGCACAACAGTCAAACACCACGTCGCTGGCACTGTGAAGCGCACAGTTCCAAAAAAAAATTGTATCTTTTTCATACACTGAAGTACTGGCATTAAGCTTAAGGAATATATATTATACTACAAAAATAAATAAAATAAGGGCTCATATTGTATGTTATCGATAATATCAAGGGGAATAGGGGGTTCTGTAGTTCCGCAGTGCCCATACATGAGCCGCCACTGATGGAGGTTGTCAATTTGTGATATCTGAAGGCTAATATGAGGACTTTATGCCATTGCTGGCAACTTTACAATAATACATTACACGCTATAACAGATCTTTCAAACCGCCAGTAAGGCATACAATGCGTTATCTAAATACTAAGCCTATATTCCATTAATAAATGAAAATGTACATTTTCTGAGCATTTTTCAAGTAAAATAATATTAGGCTCTCCACTTTTAGAACATTAAAAAAGGATTTAGTTTTCAACCCAATAAAATCACACTTTTGAATTAAAAATTTTGTTTTCGGTATTCATTTTGAGTCGTACTTCACGCTTACCTAGATGGATTTTTTTTAAACTCTAGTAGGTGACCTGGGTATTTAGGAGTTAAGTGTCAGATTTCTATGCTGAGGGTGAGGGTTCAATCCTCGGTCGCGGCACAGATTTATCTGATTACAAACCCTCCCTTCACCTCTGACAAGACGTGTGTTAATAGAATTTGTGAATGTGTGGAATGCCAGGCCTTCACCGTGGTTCGGATCCCACGTTAAACTGTAGGTCCTCCATTTCATCTCACCATCACCATACCATTACACATTAGCGTAAGTGCGTACAACCCGAACGGGTAGTAAGACGTGGTGTTAATAATTATTTTAACTTAAGTATGGACCGAATTGTGTATGAATTTATAGAAATCAATTGTATACACAAATATATTGCTCAAAACAAAATAAAAAAGATTATAATGATATGACATATGGCCAAGAAGAACCCATTCGAAAAAATATCATGTTACGAGTATAGTGACGTATTTACTATGTTGCAGTACGTGAGTTCGACCAATGTGAATATGAAATATTAGACTTTGAAAATAATATATTTTTACTAAACATGACTTGTTAAGTAAAATTGGTATATTATAAACCCACTGAGTCAATTAAATATGTTTAACAGACCGTACATGTTACAAGTATGTTGACAAATTCTAGAAATAATTTGTAGAAATTAATGCACAATTTTTGTTGAAATAAGTAAGAATATTTCGATTTATTTTAAATAAATGAAAATAGGGTTATACGAATGATGGAAAATATTTAGTTCTATAAAAAAAATTAATTATAAAGGACGTGTTTAAAATTGATTTCTACTTAACTGTGATCCCTTGTTACTTTGTTCGGATGGTTGCAATTGCTGCACATTTTCTGACAGCTATTTTCAGCACTAAACATAGTCATCTTTCGAAGAAAATTAATTACACATGTTAAATTACATTGCACCACATAAACACTCAATATATTTATATATTAAAGTGAAAAATGGACTATAGTTTTTGAAAAACTAGTCATAAGTATGCGAGGTTAAAACTTAAAACAAACAAGCATATTTACCTAATATTTGAAGTGTATGTTTATTTCTTTACTGTATTTTTGTTGAAAGAACAAATACTTCAAATATACTTATAAGAGTATTTCACTCGACTCTCATTTGAATTATATTTTAATTTTTAATGAGTTTTGTTGGAAATATGCTGTCTTATAACAAGATTTTTAACTTTTATTTTATTGTGTCTGATGTATTTGTGTATACAAATTATTTCTATGGGCTCATTAACTGGAATTGCTGAAGCCTAGGATTAAGTTATCTTGTGCGTCGAGTGTGGTTTATTCATGTGATTAAGGTGCGGTAGAAGGGAGCACGAGTAATTTTACAGTTTTTATAGCATTACATTCTTTTGGCCAAAATAAATCAAATATTTTTCCAGTAGCAACATAGAACTTAGTTGTCTGCACCTGCTAATATCAACAGATCTTGATTATCTGTCAAGAGTGTCCCGGAATTTGTCAAAACCTTTTCTCTTTATTTAAAAAGTTTTGACAAAATTCCAGGACACCTTTGACAGATATTCAAGATCTGTTGATATTAGAATGGTAGAAAACTAAAATCTATGTAGTTACTGGAGAAATATTTAGATTTATTTTTGTAAAAAAATGCAAAGATACTAGGGCTCCCTTGCCGCACCTTAATGGTTTCCGCAAATACGATTATTTTCACGTCTAAAATTAATTTTGAATACTACTTTGAACGTTAATGAAGGTGTTCGCGTCATTAAGATATTTAACTCTAAGTTAACTCAATCGTTACTGGGAATCATCGTAGGGTTAGGTTAATTAAAGACTATTTTCATCACATGTTGCAATATACGGCGCCTATTAAGTTGACTCGTTATTTATAAATCCTACTGTTCAATTTATTTTTCCCGAGGCCCAGTTCATATTCACTTGTTTGCACCGACTGATAATTCCCCCCCCCCCCCCTAGTTAATTTCTTATCTGCGGTAGTTTATCTTTATTCTCTTTATTTATCAAAACCGCTCGAGTGGCTTTTGCCAAGTACCTGCGGTACCGTGTGACTAAAAAATGTAACGATATATTACACTTGACAAGGGAAAATAAATTTAAGCCGGCTTCCGAATAGATAAATAGTTACGATAAAAATAATATACTGTACTATGTTTTGGCACGAGCCTATTTGGAGGCTACCATATAACACAGGATTTCACAGTCTCTTGGATAAAATAAAAAGTAGAACGACGGTAATATTAGACACATTTGTATAACCTATAGTATTTCGAACTGCACCACTATCATGTACTAAAACAAAGTTATACTGTCCTTGTCTCAATTCCCTGCATGTCAATCAAATATATTATTGTAGAGTTGAGGAGTTACCTTCCATAAAATGTTAATTAACGGCTTGTTTGGTTTTTGGAAGATGTTTTCTGTTTTGGATTTCTGTATTTTGATGTATTTTTCTGTGTGTTGGTGTTTCGATGTTGTGTTTGATGTCCGGTTTCTGGGAACGATGCTGGTTTATGGATGTTGATTTATGGGTGTTAGCCACAGGGGCTAGACCCCACCAACATTTTTTTCAACATAGTTTTTTCACTTAAAAAAATTAGTTAGTAAGACGTGGTGCTAATTTTTTTTCTTAATATTTGAAATCAAAAACATGAATATGAAACTGAAGTGGAGCACCGTTCTCTACACGAAGTGAATTATTGGATTAGTTATACAGTATTCCAATCTATATTATTCATTCCTCTCTCCAAACATCCCGCGAGGCGTGTATCAGCCAGCGCTCTAGTTAATGAATATAGAAGCTGACCAGGACCAACTCTGATAGGTCATCTCAAGCTAAGAGCGCTTTTATGCAGGCGTTTTGTGTCGCGCGACACACGACGGCAAAAGTCGTCACGTTTTGTAGGGTAATTTTATGCACACGGCATTTGCCGCCCGTAGAAAAAATAGTAGTGGGGGAGGACAAATAGTACCAGTGCTGCCAATTCATTTGTATGTTGGAAAGTGAAGATGGATTCCGTGCGTCATATATTTTGCGTATCGTAACATTATGTTGAAAAGACGGAAAAGAAGATGGGATGTTCATCCCATCAACTTGGCAAGATTTGAAGATGGGCATTTCGTAACCTCTACGGAAAATTAAGAGATGATAGGGACATGTTTTTAAATTACTTTAGAATGTCGGCAGCATCGTTTGATGAGCTAGTAGTCAAATTCCAAATAACGATTTCAAACTAGGCAAGATTTGGTGCAAGGATTATCTTTTACTTCACATTTTCTTCTATCCATTGACTGTTTTTTAGATTTATGTTTTTGTATTCCTCCGATGATGAATCCCAAATTGCTTTCTTTTGCTTAACCTCATCTATACACGTTCAATATCTAAATCATCAATTTTTTAGAAAAATGAGAAAGAAAAAATTTATTCAACCGACACAATCTTGCTTGGAAACGTCCACACAACTGAACTAGTCCTGTCTACTAGCTAAGGTTGCCAGCACTGATGTCTAGACAGCGAACGGTAAAAAGCGGCGCGTTTGCATAAATAGATCCATAAGGCACCATGTACTTAGATTATTTCGGGCGGCTTTGTCGCTGGCGTTTTGTAAAACACGACGGCAAGTTTTTCCGACGGCAGAGCATAAAAATGACTCATTTGTTGTTCCCAGTGACTTAGAAAACGCGACGGCTTTTGCAGCCGTGTGTCGCGCGGCACAAAACTCCTGCATAAAAGGGCTCTAAGCCGCGTCAAGGTCAATCCTCCTAACATTCTGGTGAGAGCTTTACACTAGCGAATAAGGTCAGACCAAGTGGGTGCGATATACAATAAGGGTGGTCTCTATTTAATTTTTGTCTTTATTTCTTGGTTTTTTAGTATCAGTTAAGACCCAAGAAGTAAAATGACGCATGAAAATTGTTAATTAAAATTAATAAAGTCGATTCTTTATTAAAAGTTCTGTTTTCTTCATTAAAACTCCAAGAAAAACTTGAAATTAAAGGGTTAGGAGCACATCAGCCTAATCATTTTAGATTTAGGCAGGTGGATGGCAAAAAAAAGCACTTTTTCAAACGCTTTAGTTGGTAAACAATTGTGGTTAATTGTGAGTGAAGGAAAACAGGGCTTATTTTGTGTTTATTGTTTATTATTTGGTGGTGAGGGGTTTTGGGCAGCGGTAAGCTGTAAGGATCTTAAACATTGAAGTAAAATAACTTTAAAAAAACGCGAGGAATGTGCAAAATTAATTTGTAAAATGCATGCAAGCTTAAAATATTTGGAACAGTAAATATTGAATCACAGTAGATCGCGGTCAAAATTTCGGTTTAAAAACACATGAACAGGTGTAAAACAAAAGGCATGTATTAGGCAGATTAGTACAATACTTAAAATACTGTTGTACTCGGAACTGGCATTTAGACACAGACTTTTGTACAAGTGATGTCATCACTTGGTAAGCTTAATTCAAAATCTGTATTCTATTATTTATGTTTGTTGATTGTTTGGTGATTTTTTAAATTCTAGTGATTTAAAAGAAATAGGAAACCTTAAATGAATTAAATTTAATATGGTAACACGTGGTGGGTAAAAACACTACCAAGATCACGCTACACCACTGGATGTTGGTATATGACTGTTAGTATTTGGATGTTGGTTTCTGGATGTAGGTGTCACTGTCGTAGATGCATGTGTTCCCCTTTTGGAAAAAGACGCACGGACTGGGTGTTGTGTTCAGTTCTAGAAGCTCGTTTGTTAGGTCTGTGTTGTTATAATCAATTTGTTTGTTAATAAAGTGCGTGTGATCCGTCCGATAACAGATATCTGGCTAGCTCTTTGTGTTTGTTCTCAAATTAATCAGTATAGACACTGGGTTTAAAATCCAACAACAAACTGTAGTATCTTGATTAATATCTTAGGGACATAATCTATATTTATTACACATACACGACGAAGTTTCTCCTGAGTTCCGGCACACGTTTTCAAGTTGAGTTAAAATTAAAATTATATAAAGGTAAACTATATTAATCATTTGATGCAATCTCTGCTTAAACGTTTTTAAAACACTTAAGGTAGGGTGCTAGTGAGCACGAGTTTAGTGCATTAATTCTGCAGTTTTTATAGCACAAAATTTTTTGGACAAAATAAATAGAATATTTCTTCTATAGAATCATAGAGTTTTGTTTTCTGCACATGTTAATCTCAACAGTTGTTGAATATCTGTCATGAGCATGGCAGCATTTGGTGACAAACTTTTTAAATAAAGAGAAATGTTTGTCCCAAATGCTGCCATGCTCATGACAGATATTCAACAACTGTTGAGATTAGCATGTGCAGAAAACAAAACTCTATGTTTCTATAGAAGAAATATTTGATTTATTTTGGCCAAAAGATGTTTATGCTATAAAAACTGCAAACATACTGCCTTAAACTCACGCTCTCTAGCACTCCACCTTAAGGAGCGAGTCAATGTTTGTTTAATATGCTTTGAAGGGTACATGTAGACAAGGCATCATTCTCGTCCTGACTGGTTTGCCGGTGACAGGAAGGTAGGGGCTCGAATACCGACCGAGCTTATAGGTATCCTTTTATAAATAGTTTTCTATTCCTCCAACAAGAAAATTCGGGTACATTTCTTCCTAATTCTACCTTACATACTACCAATAAGTGTAACTATTTGTAGAGAGACTAGATAGGGTGAACCCTCGACATTACTGGAGAATGATTACTACAGATAGCTTCACACCACCTCGTGACCCCGTTTTAACAAAGTCGGTATCGAGGAGAAGACAGCCCGCCATGCATCAACGTTGTTAACAGGACATTATTATTATATTACTATGCATAAGATAATGAGTGTCCAAGTTTCAAAGAAAATACATTTAACTATTCTCGGGACTTTTACTACGCATGTAGTTAAGGAAGCAAGAAAGCTCGCAGAGGATATAAACTTGGGACATAGTGTGTCTTCAGGAGCCATATTATAGAGATGGAAAAATTCCACACTTACCTATAACAACGTGAATCAATACAACAGGGGTGACACCCATGGGCGCCATAATCATATTTTATAAGAACATGAGCGAATAACCCGAATGGGTAGTAAGACGCGGTGCTTTAAAAAAAGACCATCATAACTACTAAGTTAAACTAACTCACTACAAACAAACAACGTGTATTTCCAAGATTGTGAAGTTTTTGATTCATATTAGAGAAAATTGTGGAAATAAACATAGCATATGGGGGCATACCATCAGTATGTTCACCATATTTCAGTCTCAATTACGGCTCATCTCGAGCACGGATGAGAATGGTGAGGTTCTTGAAGAGGTTCTGAATACTAGACAGTTCGATATTGCGAACAAACCAAATAATCCAAATACACATCCTGGAAGAGAGTAACATTGACCGATATTAATGTTACTATATGCAAACTCGCAGCTGCTAACATTCTGCAAGGATGTAAGTTGATCGAGCTCGCTACTATGAGTAATCAAAACCGTCTACGTTTCGAGCTGACAAAGATAGAGAAGGCCAGAATGGCGGAAATGGTAATGAAAAGGAAACACAAACACGGTAAGGTGGACTGGGCTAGTGATACCAAAACCTGTGATGCCGGGGGATAATGTAAAAAAAAAGGCGAAATAACTCGCGCAGTCTCTGCTAGCAGCAATGAAAGCGGCAATATCTCTGCAGAGGAAAATTACTCGGGATAAAAACAGACTATGGAATAATCTCTTACAGAGATAGCGTAGGGAGGCTAGAACATTATTAATAACACAACAATAATAAAGAATCAAACCTGATGAATGAGGACGAGATTGAAAAGATGGTTAAATTTATGAAGCGAAATAAAGCACTGGACCGGATGGCATCAGGATATAATTATTGCAACAGACTAGTGAACTAATCGCTCCTTACATGGCTACAATATAGAATGAGTGTTTGGTTCAGGGAAGGATACCATGTGCCCGAAAGCTAAGTGAAGAGATAATACTTAGCAAAGAGAAGATAAATATTCGTCGAATCTTAAATCCTACAGGCTAATGCATTCAAAATAAATTCAGAGGGTTACAAGAAAGGGTACTGTGTGCTAGGCTAAAACTATAGAGAGAGAGGATAGGGATGCATAAAAGACAGTATGGGCTTAGGAAACACAGATCTACTGAAGATGCCATATATATATATGACGATGAGGCACTAGTCAAATATATATTGGAAGTATTCTTAAAACATTTCAGGCGCCTGTGGTTGTGGTTTTCACTTGTTTAAAGAATGATAGAAATTTAATGTTTTGGAAGATTATAACATATCTTTCAGGACTACTGTAAAGACAAGTATGCGACAATGAGATGTCCGAGACATCCATAAGCAAAAAGATAACCAAAGGGTGCCCTCAGGGATCGTTAAGTGGGCTGGTTTTCTGGTATAGAGAGCTGTAGCCAGGGTTGTTGGCGAGTGAGGATTTCCTGGTACAGCGTGATTGGTGGCCTTCTTGGATGAATTGATAGTAATTAATCTTTGAATACAATTGTAGACCAAATGCAACCAGGTGCTGGAGGGTTAAATTAAAATAAGCACCAACGAGAACCACATGTGCTGTTCAGGGGAGAGCTTAAAATAAATCTGATACTAAAGATTCACCAGAAGAGCATGAAAAGGAGTGACACCAACGCCTCCTAGAAACACATGGTGAATGAGGGACAAGGACCAAGTCCTGGTATACCAGAGGTTCCTCCTCTGACGAGTAGGGACTCTGCACATAATGTAGGCATGAAACAACTTCAGTGGAGTATCATGCAAGATGGTAGGGTATATCCCATAGGATTCTAGAGTAGGCCTGGCATTTGGAGAAAACATGATGGGCCTGGTCCCCTAGAACTCCCAGACCCTAATTGGTTTTTAGAAGGGGATTGCACTGCATTTACCCGGTTCGACCAACACACTAATAAGATGAGCCACCCATCCAGAACTAAGAAGACGACTGTAATTAATGAATGCACCTTAGGTAGTAGTTATTAGTATATGTTGTGCCTTAGTAGTTAGATAGTAGTTTAACAGTGGTTAAAGACCCATTTCATGTATAAAATTACACAAACACTAACAAGTATAAATAAACAAATGAATAATAACAGTACTTATCATAGAGTATACAATAAGATAGTTAATAAAGCATAGAAATAAAAAAAAGTTCGGGAAGAATATTTTAGTGTTATTTCTAGCTCAAAGCTGAAACTTATTACGAGATCCTTATGGTCACAATGAGAGAAACAAAGTACTAATAAAACCTCTACTACTCGCTTAGGTGGCGCATGGTATAAGGCGTAACTCTCGCAAACACTAGACTAGGCTGTAAAAAGTTACTTAAAGGAGGGCAAAATAAAGTTGTGGGCCCCAAGACTTCAATTTATTAATTGTTCTTCAAAATTTGTTTGGAAAATGATTAACACACATAATAGACTGACATGAATAAGTTTAAATACATTGATAATTTAAAACAATCATGAATATCTTAGTTAAGATTACTTTTATTAAGTTTTTTGGTTGAAAACAATTGTTTATTAAATAGTAAGATGGAAAAACATCGCCTTATAATTTTTTGGCATGATTTATCAAGTTTAGGAATTCTTATTTTGGCATGGTTTTATAAAAATACTGTTTTGATGTGTTTAAATAAAGCCTGCTTCACAACGCAACACATTTAAATTAATTATCCCGTGTGCCAGATTGAACACACTGGCTGGCCGTAGTTGGCCACCCCTGGAATAGACTGTCAATGACGGGGAGATCGGAGTTTGAATCTGTCAGGTGTACTGAGGATGGTTTTTATTAAATGGTTTTCCACACTACCTCCACGTAAATGTGGGTGCATTTCCTCTAAATTCAACTTTAATCATCCCAACACATTAGTGTAATTAGTACAGATGCGTATAACTCAGACGAGAGATGAGCCGTGCTGCTATGTGATCGCTACTAGATTGTAATTGGACTAAGAAAATCAAACGCCTCAATTAGTTCTTAAATTGTTACTTGGTAACTGCTACTACCCGCTTTAGTGGCCGCGTAGTCTAACGCGCTACTCTCGCAGTAGACAAGACTGCCGATGACGTAGAGATCGAGGTTCGAATCTTGGTCAGGTGTACTGAGGGTGGTTTCTCTCTCTCTCTCTCTCCCCCCCCCTCCCTCCCCCTCCCTCCCTCGGAAATACTTATACACGTCCTCTAAATATAACCTACCAAATACCTAAAAAAAACGTTGCGTAACTAGTCCATAAGCATATAACCCAAGCGGGTAGTAAGACGCGGTGCTAAAAAAATCTGGTTATTACTGAAAAACTATTAAAACTATCCTCTACATAAGTTGTGTCCAAATTGCGGCCGGTGATGAGACTTAGTCCGGCCCGTGATCTTGTATGTAACACTTGACACAGCTTAGTTATGGTAGCCTACTGCAATAAGTTTTATTTTTAGTGCAGACTGGTTCAATTTGTTATTACTAGGATATTAAATACAACATAATAGGTATGTTGTTTCCTCACTGCAGCTCAAGAATATTATAATATATATAATATAATATATATATATATATATATATTAACAACATACCATGGTTTGACATCGTCCGTGCGGCCCTCGTTCGCAAAAGGTTCGGACACCATTGCTCTTCTTTAACGTAGTTAGTTGTTTCAAAAAAGGTCAATGAAAGTAAATTGAATCAAAAGTGAAAATGTTGATCTTGTACCTGACGCTTAACACTCGAGAACTGCGAGAAGAATAAATTAATAGGTACTAATTGTTTTTTTAATTAGAATACATTATCTTTTCTTTCCGTTTTTAATTCTCTCGATCAAATCACGATGCCAATTTTGCAAAGGGTAACAGGAAATCCGGGTAGATGTTTTCTCTAAACTTTTTTTTTTTACCCCATCGCGTGACGTTTTCTAGACTTTCCCAGCATCCACTTGCTTGCGACTGCATGCGGAAGAGTTGATTGAATGGCCATCAAGCGTTTAAAGGCATTAAATATCACGAACAACGGTTGTGTTTACAGTTGACGCAGCATGGTGGATGCGAACCTGTTTGGTCACCCATAATGCCATGCTCCTTTATTTCAACAAATCGGTTCATAAAAATACACGTTTAGATTTAAGTTGTACTCAAAAAAGACCACTACCATTAAGTCCAAAACTATAATACTTAAAGAAGATTTAAGATTTGGTTATGTAATTGTACAGGCTTTTACTCCACGCGTCTTAACACGTCCGGACTATCCACATATTCTACTCCAATGAGGAATATATAATTTTATAGGAAATGTACTACATTTGTGTAGGGGGAGAGTAGAAACCTTATTAAGAAAAAGAACCTAGGTACAACTGGCTGGTAATCGCTACCCAACTCGACGTAAAACCAGACCAAGCCAGCCTTAGTAGGTGGATGTATGGAGTTATTTTTCACCTAAATGTTTTAATATTTCCGTGCAAATGTGGGCACATTTCCTATAACTTCTATCAACCCTAGCTACTCTACCATATTAGTGTAATCAACTGAGAATAGCCCGGGCGGGTGCTAAGATGCTGTGCACAGAAATAAACTAAAACATCTCGCCTTGGCTTAACACTTGTAAGACTACCAGAATGTTTACACTATTTGTGGTAGCAAAGCGGACAAACCTAAACGCAGATGCTAAATACCTAGGCCGATTTCACACCAACATGGTCCAATCGAGTCAAGTTCAGCGCAGTCAAAAGGCTTCACATCGAATCAGTCGTTGATCTGACTTGACTGGGACACATTGAAACAATTATTTTATTCATTGAACTGTCTTTGTACGGGATGTATGTGGATGTAGCTACGTACATTATTCTTCGCAAGATTATTCGTATAAAAATGACAAAACAAAAAATAAAATTAGGCGTCCTTCCTTTAAGGAGACACACGTTTGGTTCTTTTAAACCATGTTTCTTGATTTTACTCAATTATTACCACTAACATATTTATTCGATGCTTCGGATCCTTAAAAAAAAAGTTTTTTTTTTGCATTTCATTATTAAAAACGTATGAAAACTGAATTGAAACTGAAACATTCCTCAGTACACCCGATCAGGATTCGAACCCCGATCTCCCTGTCACTGGCAATCATAGTTTATTGAGAGAGTGGCGCATTAGAACACGCAGCCATCGAGGCGTTTTTTATTTTATTTAATACTGTCAAACTATGAAGACAAACTATCGTCACTTATTAATTACTGCCTTAAGATAAAACAAAACGGGGTCTAAATAAATTAAATATTTAAAATCTAAGAATTTTAAATTCTATATGTTAAAAAGATCACCTCGACGTGAAAGTTGAAGCCGGACCTTTGGTCTAACACGGCTCCCGGTTTTGACTATTTTTAATATTTATTTTTTCCTCGTATCACCTATTTAAATT
>JBCFYV010001001.1:35548113-35584182 GCA_039000515.1 Timema cristinae | reverse complement strand
AGCGCTTTTCTTTTGTTTTATAGTCGGGTAGTCTTAGTTTCAAATTGATTTTGGTTAAATTATTCCTTCTTAGCAAAAATGTGTTTGACTTGTTATTTTATGGCCCGTTTATAGATAGCTATCTACGTTGTTTTTTTGCAATTTTTTTTCATTGGGATGGGATGAGGAGGGTTTCGAAACCATGACTAGCCCATGCACGAACAAATATCAACTCAACCGTAACCGTAAGTCTCATTTTTTTAAATGTAATAATCGAATACGAAATTAGTCTAATAATTTTACGTATGCAAATCAGGCTGATTCAATTGGTGCTAACATTTCGCAATTTTTTTTAAACTATTTCGACTGTTTATCAGTTACCTTAACTATAGAACCTAAGGTAACACGTGGGCTAAGAATAATTTTAAGGACGTGCACCAGCATTTGTCTGCGGAAAGATGATTGACACTGTAAAGTAAAATAGTCTATAACACCAACCTAGGGACTCAAATCGGGCGTTTGCACCGCTCACCTAACTATCTATAAGCTCTATGCCGTTATACTCTCATCAATGATCACACGATCTAAGGTGTCACGGAGGGAAGGTCTAGTTTCACTGCAGTTTTCCCCATGTTATATCTTCCACGGTAATTCAGGTGCAATTTCTTTTTAAGTTACTCTTCCATATTTTAACTTTGAGAAAATGTCGTTAATTACCTTGGTGTTAAATGAACTTATTGCACAAATTCCGCCCTGTAGCCACATATCTGCGTCTGAACAGATCGTATCAGCACCCCAGTTTTAACAGTCATCTTCCCGTCAGTGTAATCTTGTAATTACGAACCCGTCTAGTCATTGATTGTTCTTTTAATGTTTCGCCATTTGCTATAATCATTATTTTCATGATGACTTTTACAGGCACTTAAATCCAAGAAGGGGTTATAAGCGGCTGTGACCGCTTAGAAAGAGAGCTCTCACTCACTTGTTACATTTCAGGCCTCCTGAAGACGCAAGGCTAGTTTTTATTTCATACCCGTAAATACCTCATTCTTGTATCTCTGTTTGGGTAGATTGTTACAATACACGGGATATGCACTGCGTAATGTTGAATAATGTTGGATTGTCATCAACTTATTATTTTTGTTGACACAAGATACGACGATTGATGAGGCTACGTATGTCAGACGACTGTTGAGGCTACGTATGCCAGACGAATGTTGAGGCTACGTATGCCAGACTACTGTTGAGGCTACGTATGTCAGACGACTGTTGAGGCTACGTATGTCAGACGACTGTTGAGGCTACGTATGCCAGACGAATGTTGAGGCTACGTATGCCAGACGAATGTTGAGGCTACGTATGTCAGACGACTGTTGAGGCTACGTATGCCAGACGACTGTTGAGGCTACGTATGTCAGACGACTGTTGAGGCTACGTATGTCAGACGACTGTTGAGGCTACGTATGTCAGACGACTGATGAGGCTACGTATGCCAGACGAATGTTGAGGCTACGTATGTCAGACGACTGTTGAGGCTACGTATGTCGTATCCGACAAGCGGATGAAGCTGTTTGTAGATGAGCCATGAAACACAGCTACCTTTAATCTCACCTTTACCACCTCCTATCACTTTGATATGGTGTTATAGTTGTTTCTAGCTTTTTTGGTCAATTTTTTATATTTAAAATTGTCTCCTGATATTTTACTTTGAGAGGAATATGATAAATTTAGACCATATACTTAAAATGACCTTGTTTTTGTTGATTATTTTTAAGAATGAATGTGATACATTATATATTGTTGAGAAATATTTGTATTTATGAAAAATATATTGTTTTATTTGTGTAGGTACGTTTTTTGTTGTAATTAATCACTATCTTGACGATGAAAGTTCAAGAACGAAACTCACTAAACTGATAGTCGGACGAACAATATGTTCGTAACATGTTTTCGAGTATCAAACGGGCTTTTTTTTCGATGTTCTATCTTAATTTCAAACCTTATTTGCTAACGTCACTAACCAAAGAATGTTCTCTCATACAGTACAGTACAGTTTTATAAATATGGCCAGTAATAGGATATAGTGGGGCCAAAACAAATACTTCGTGTTTTATGAAGACCCGAAGGCATATTAAAGATCCCTCCTGCACTGTCTGTTAGAATTCCATAGTTACTCCAGGCGTACTAAGCCAAAGGTCCCAGGTTCGATTTCCGTGTCAAGGTATTATTTTTAATTTTAAAGAATATGAAAAAGATTCAACTAACGAAAGTGGTGTACGTTACATATATGTCATACTTGTTTAGTTGGAAAGTTATGGAAATGGAAATCGATCCAGAACCTTCGTCTTAGCACGCAGCCTTTAGTTATTTAAGTCAAAAGTCTCAATTAACTTGCCAGGCCATAGATTAATCTAGGGGGTGTTCGGAACCATAGTTTTGACCATATGATATTGAGACATATTATTTCAAATATTTACCGCACCTGACTGACTTGGGAGGTCGGGGTTCGAATCCTGACCATGTGGGATACGTAGACGTTTTAAACCAACTAAGTTAATTTCCGTATTCTCTCTGGGCAAACTTTGGCCCATTTATTTAAAATTCAAATTCATCTTGACCTCTTATTCTCGACAGAACAAGTCGTACACACTAGCAATAAACCATAGATTTTTTAAAGTTATTTAACTTAAAAACTAATCAATATTTGAACCTGTCCTCAATTCACTTTTGTAGACAGGGTAATATGGTCAGATTGACGTAGAAATGAGATATAAAAAAATAGCCACCGTCAAATATAATATATATAACATTGATCCACTTCGGTGGCCGCGTGGTCTAACGCGCTAATATCGTGTTGGACTAGACTGCTGAAGACAAGGACATCAAAGCTCGGATCTCGGTCGGATGTACTGAGGGTAGTGTTTCTAAATGGATTTCCACCCGTCCTCCACGCAAAGGCGTGTGCATGTCCTCTAAATTAAACCTTCCTAAGCCCTAAAACCATTATTGTAACTAGTACATAGACGTATAACTCGAACGGGTAGTAAGATACTGTGCCAAAAAAAAAATTCTTAGCACGATTTATTAAATTGCATGCGCTGACAAAAGTAAAAGTCTTAGGAAACGTGACTTGGCGGTTGAATACACGAGAGTAGATTTAGTAACTTATGAAACTGTCATACATGGTTTTCTTTTGGCGATCCAGCTATGGGAAATCTCCCTCAACGGACATTTTTGAATAGTGGACCCTTCTTTATAACGGACAGTCTACATTTCCCAGATAAGATAACATTGGCTCTTTACCTTGAGACAACCTCCCAATAACGGACTTTCTCCATACTGTACGCGGACACTTCTTGAGACACATAAAATCTCTAAACAGCGGACAAAAATCCAAGCACCAGTTCAACTACAGCATTTGACAGGAGAGATGTCAGGAATGGCATTGTCTCGCGGGTAGTATGAGCAGTCTCACCTTCCTTTCATTAGAAGTCCGCCCCTGCAGCGACCATCTTAGGCCTGATTTACAAAAATATGCTTGAAGAGGGGTACCCAAACATTACAACGGCTTTGAGAATCTTCCCCTCGCTCTTCCAATGTCTGTTGCCTTAGGAGAAAGGAGTTTCAATAAACTAAGTCTCACTTGAGGGGCACCCTGGGGCAACAGAGACTTACAAACTAGAGCAGCACCTCTAGTCAATATAAGAGAGCATCCACATTTTGTTATGACGATGCAATAAAAACCTTTGCTTCAAAAAAGCTCACAAAGTGAACTTTTGAAGATTTTTTTTAATGATTTTATGAGAAGTTTGACTCTGTAGGGTTTTGATTGAATTAAGATTATATACATATATATTTTAATTGTACAGTACATATTGTTAATATTATGTTATGTAGACCATGATGAACCAAATTTTGACACCTAGGTTGTTAATGTCAATTTTTTATTTTGTAGCTATGTAATTGTAGTAAAAGTATTATGTCAATTCTGTGTTTTATTTCCGAAAATATTAGTTAAAGTGTAGATTATTAAGGTTGAACGAAATTCACATTTTAAGTCAAAGATGGCCTTAAAACATCTTTTGAGGCTTAAATTTGGAAAAAAGAAATCCACCCCCTTCATTCCCCAAAGTAGAGGGGTCATCAGAATCCTAGTCTACCACCCCGGCTGACATAAATCCTAACTTAATCCCTGCATATGGATTAAACTCTGTATGAGTACTATGATATTTTTTTTAAATATATAAATTTTTCCAAATAAGAAACTTCTTAGTAACGGATTTTTTTTCTCTCTATGTAGGTGTCCGCCATTAAGATATTCTACTGTGTGCTATTATTTGTCTGAAGTCCAAGCAAATGACGTAAGGTGTCCCGGACCCGGGAAGCTCAGTTGGTAGAGCGTTGCTGCGTTGGGGACGCGGCAGTTGGCCTAAAAGGCATTTGGCCTAAAGGCATTTGGCCTAAAAATGAAACCAAAAGTCATTTGGCCTAAAAGGCATTTGGCCTAAAAGGCGTTTGGCCTAAAGGCGTTTGGCCTAAAGGCATTTGGCCTAAAAGGCATTTGGCCTAAAAGGCGTTTGGCCTAAAGGCATTTGGCCTAAAGGCAGTTGGCCTAAAAGGCATTTGGCCTAAAAGGCAGTTGGCCTAAAGTCATTTGGCCTAAAATGTAAATTTAAAACCTTCGGTTATCTTCGGAAAGTAAAAGGTACTGTTAGTTGTTTCATCTGAATATAGATAGCACAACTGATACAAGGTAGTTACAATATTTCTAAAAACATTGACGATATCCTACATACAACTAGATCAGTAGTTCACAAAACACTATATCACATTTTTTTATATATAGATTTCCGATATTATTTCCTTGTTAATATATCTCACGGTCATAAAGTTAACGAAAAACAATAAGAAAATCCTATTCTCAGCATCGTTTACGCTCGGTAAAATTATATGCGTACATTCAAATTATGGGGACTTTTGACAACTTATTCCGAAAGGCAAAATGAAAGTGGAAACCAATATTCAACCCACCCACTTTAAATTTGTCTGAAGTGACGCCCGATTTTCGTTTAGCGCTACTGAGATATATATGAACATATTTTTTTTTTATCTATTGTATTAATAATTAATATATAAATAATAGTGATGCATTAAATAAATTTTGCCAGTAAATATTACAATGGTCATATATATATATATATATATATATATATATATATATATATATATATATATATATATAAACTTAAATTATGGTTTTGACTAGATCCTTAACTCTATTATTATTGTTAGAATTATTATAACTATTATTATATAAAATTAGTACAGTTATTTTTTTCAAACAGTGTAACTATTATTTACGGTGATATTATTAACAACATGGGCTATGTTAACACAATAGGTCCTTTGTTTAAAAACTATATACTAATTTCCCTCCTAGTAATTTGCAAAGCATTCTCAGGAATTATTTCAACTTGTGAAAAAAATACAAAAGATTTTATGGAATTGTCGTTGGTCTTTTTTTAAGTCTTCATAAAACGTAAAAATACAAAATGTGGTAGCCTTTACAGGATGATAACTTCCTAGGGTAAGAAAAACGTACGATGCCAATGCCAATGAATGCAGCAGAGGCCAGAAGGATAAATCTGACGAGCTTTGGTTGGTAAAAATATCTCACCGCTAGGATCGCTTGTGTTCTCCCATTCCAAAAAGTGACACTCTTATAGCCTAGAGGCAAACAGACGTGACTCAAGTTGGCCCGCCACTATGCCGAAAAAAAAATCTTTTTTTGTCTAATCGTTTGTGCTCTAATTATGCTCATATGTGCCCGAACATGAACATTTGTGCTGTTAAACTGGCCATTTTAGAAAATATTTAATATGGTGGGCCAACTTGAGCTCAAGCTAGGCCGCCACATATTGATAAACACAACATAACAAAATTTATTTAAGTCAATCCATTGTGTTCCATTTGTGCTCATATGTGCCCGAAAATGAACATTTGTGCTTTAAAATTAGAAAATCTAGAGAGCATTTAATGTGGCGGGCTAACTTGAACCTTCCCTATATCATAAACTGTAGAAAAATATAGTTCAAGCTGGCCAGCCACATTTTTAAATATCAATGTAACAAAATTCTGTATTCACGATTCGTTTGTTCTTAGTTTGTGCTCATATGTGCCCGAAAATTAACGTTAGGGCTGTGAATCTAGGCCTTTTAGATAACATTTAATGAAGGCGATCCAACTAGAGCTCAAGCTAGCCCACCACATTAACTGTTTTCTAGATTTTCTAATTATAGAGCACAAATACTCATTTTTGGGCACATATGAGCACAAACGAAAAAGAAACGAATGGTGAAAACAAAATTTTGTTACATTGATATTTAAAAATGTGGCGGGCCAGCTTGAATTCAATTTTTTCTACAGGTTATGGTATAAGGAAGACTCAAGTTAGCCCGCCACATTAATTGTTCTTTAGATTTTTTAATTTTACAGCACAAATGTTCATTTTCGGGCACATATGAGCACAAATGGAGCACAATGGATTGACTTAAATAAATTTTGTTATGTTGTGTTTTTCAATATGTGGTGGGCTAGCTTGAGCTCAAGTTGGCCCACCACATTAAATATTTTCTAAATTGGCCAGTTTCACAGCAAAAATGTTCATGTTCGGGCACATATGAGCACAAATAGAGCACAAACGATTAGACAAAAAAGGTTTTTTTCAGCAATGTGGCGGGCCAACTTGAGTTACGTGGCAAACAGGCTAAATCTTCTCTTTCTCTCTTCTCCGTCGCACTCTACAAGAGACTTTGAAGGGTGGGTTTAGGCAGCAGTCCTTTCCTCCCTCCATTCCTAATAATAGCAAACGACCTTGAAATAAACCATAAAAAAATTCATTGTTCCACGGCAACTTTCCTTTGGTTCTTTTTCAAACCCACTAACATAATTTGTTTTGAGTTTCACGAGTTGTTGGCGGGTACCTCTCTCTTGCTTCATCCTTTGCTTTATATAGATTAAATAATGTATTGATTTGTATATTTTTGTGTAAAGTTTAGTGATATCTAATTTTTTTAAATATGTATTTCATCTTCATTTTTGAAAGAAAGATTTTTACTATAAAATAATGAATCGAGGACAAAAATGTGCATACCGCGCCTGCTCAATTACACGGTGTACTTAAGATAATTTTTCCTAAATGGTTTCCCGTTTTTCCACGCAAACGAGGGTACTTCTCATAATTTTATCTTCCTCATACCTACCTTCTAATTGCTATTAAATGTGGAAAGCATTGACTGGCGTGAAGATACAATGAAAAAACAACACTACTAGAGCTTACTCTATTTACTTGAAAAACATATTTTAGACAGTGAAAATACATCATATTCAAATATAACAAATGTACATTTTTGTATAATTATAATTACATTTAAACTTTATTTAACATTTTTAAGATAAATACTATACTTACTATATTGACTTAATAATATAAAATGAGAGACTCTTTAACACACTGGCTCAAAAAGTATTCATTATTAACATTATATATATAATCTAAACCTTTTTAAAAGGGTTTTGAACTAAAAGTTTAGTACCCTTTAATTAAATAAAAGCTAATGGATATACTTTTGATTTTTTCACTTGACGAGAAAAAGGGGCATTATAAGTTCATAAAAACCATTTTAATAACTATCATATTTTATAAATTAATTATATCTATGATAAAATGACCTCTCACTAAGCGTTTACTTAGAACCAGTGGCACACTCAATGGGTGGAGTAAAAGGGGCACCTTCCCCCATAACCCCTAATAATTTCAATACAAACATAAATTATTTACTTTATAACTAAAACATTAGACACAGAAGATGAGTCGTATACATAGGCTCCTTTTTAAGACTTGGTTTAAGACTTTATATTCAAAACACAACACATATTAAAAGTGCCAATTATATTCTCATTTGAAAAAAGCACAACCATAGTAGCTTCCATACATTGTATACAAGAAAATGTATATAACTAGTAGCCACCATTCTGGTAATTAAGTTCGTTTTAGTTTTTAAGTCTCTTAACACAAGATATGGGTTATTACACCGAGGACCTCGCTTATAGAGACTTCACTCGCACCCCACCCAATTTCGGTTAAAATTAATACTAAAATACTTCGAACTGACAAAGCTACCAGAGCGTGTAATTCAACGCATTAACATATATTGACTTAGACCAGGGGTTCTCACATTTTAGACCGAAGGAGCCTTTGTACCAGAAAAAATGAATGGCCGAACTCTCATAAAAATATTTACACTAGTATTATGATCATTACATACATTAAATACATTAAATACATTTAAATCTCACAAGTCTTTTATAATTTAATACATGAATGAATATAAAAGAAGAACTACACTACACCCCGACCTCCGCGTCACTCAAAAACAAGTTATATTTTGAGTGCGATGACTTATGAGACCAGGTAGCTTACAGCGTTAATACCAACGTACCAGTTTTTTTATTTGTGTACAGAGGTGTAATTATTTTATCACTTAATATAGAATTATTTTGCTAACAACACATAAACCGTACTAAATGTTGATTTCAATACACAGTCCGACACTTTATCTCAGTTGGTAGCGTGTTTGTATACTGAGCTAAATGTCCCGGGTTCGATTCCCGGAATGTCCGAAAAACGTATCATTGGTTGACTGTGCTTTTCCCCTTTCACAATGATGAATTAACTGTGAGGGGGCTGGATGTTGTATTTGTTCTAGATTTAAGTTAGTTTGTCAGACTCTGAGGAAATAATTTACATTCTACGGTGTGTCTGTCACTAGTTTTATATCGAGTGTCACTCATTGAGCGTGAACTGGGAAAGAGGGAAGGGTTGATAGAGTGGGGTATTACCAAATTTTTCTCCCCCCATCGAAATGTGCCTTCCTCTAGTTTGTTAAACTTCCCTCTGATATACTTGAATTTGAAGCTGAAAGATGGTTTGCATCAAACTTCAAAAAGATTCTAAAACAATCTATTATTATTTCTAAATGCCAAAAGGGAGACCCCAAATAGCTTTTAGTGGCATTCCATTTTCAAATATTTCCCACTGGCTTGGAGTCAATCACCTAAAAACTCCTTAAAAATAGTGTTTTTACAAACTACCTCGCCCAACACTAATAAAGCTTCGCCGATACTCTTGATAGTCATCACAATACGTTTTTTTTTCCATTGTGACTTACTACCCGTTTGAGTTGTACACATACATCAATTTACCCTAATAAACCAGGAATGAGGAATGTTACATTTTAGATTGAATGTACCTACATTTGCGTATATTGAGAGTGGGGTACCATTTTAGGGAAAAATACCCTTGTTACACCCGGCTGGGATTTGAACTTCAATCTTAGAGGACAACTTTATTTCCAACTGTGGGGGGGCGGGTGGGGGATATAGGTGGAGGACACACATATTATCTCCAACTTTAAGGGGGGCATATATTATTACCAACTTATATAACATAAATGTAGCTGAATCTAATATTACCCTTTAAATATATAGTTTGACACACTCATTTGAACATTAATATAAATTAAAGATTTTCACTATACTACAAATTGGATTATGAATAGGCCTACTTACAAGAGGGTTATTAAATTTATATTGAAAAGTTAACACATAATTTAAGGTAACACTTACGTCACCAAATACCTTAATTCTTTCATTAACTTGCGTACTATATACATATGTTCATGTACTACAATAAACTATGTTCTTGTACAAAACATATTTATGTGTGTCAAACAGCCACGTGATTTATTAAATTTAGAAATAATGTTTCTAAAGTATGTTTTAAGATGGCACGATATCATAAAACTATATCCACCTTGCATGGGGAGATTTCTCTTCCAGACTACTGTCCACATTAATGAAGCAAGATCGATTTGGTTAATAAGGTTATAAAATGCATATGTGAAATCTTGCAGTTAAGTAAACTATTTAAACAAATAATTAAATTCACTATAGAAGGGGACTTTTCCATAAAGTAAAACTATTGGGGGTGACATGTTTACCCGCCATGAAATCACTTACTATTTGTTTCGTAAATCTAATACAATGCCTAGATTCACGGGTGTTATATTTTCCCCTTGGATAACATTTTCGGAGACATCACAAATAAGGGCGATTTTAATTTGCTTTTTTAAGGAAATTACAGCAGTTAGGGCTGAAGGTCTTGTTCATATTCATTAGGTGAAAAAATGTTCTGAGCAAATAAAATATGAATCATGATTTTCCATCTCGTTCAGAAGGGAATACATCTTCATCTGACATCAGAATCTTTAGGGAAGTCATGGTGTATAACACCATATCTCTTAGATTACTTTTATTGCATACGGCAACGATACAACGCTTACCCGGCATTTTCTTAGTATCGGTATGACACTTTTCGTAACCCTTCACGCATAAATAATAAGAAAGCTTACAATAAACATACAAACATTTACTATTCACATTGACTTTGGAAGCATACTTGACATAAATAAGAAGTTAGTAACGAGCGCACCAGCCTCGGTGGCGTAGATAGCTAACGCGCTAGTCGTGTTGAGCTCAACTGCTGAGGATGGGAGATCGAGGTTTGAATCTCGGTCGGGTGAACTGGGGGTGGTTTTTCCTCAATGGTTTTCCACTTCCCTCCACGCAAATGCGGGTTCACTTCCACTAATTCAACCTTCCCAATTCCTAATCCATTAGCGTAATTAGTACTTAGGCGTATAACCCGAACGGGTAGTAAAGACGTGGTGCTGAATAATAATTTAAAAAAAGTGCTGCACTACACAGTCACATGATCTGAACAGAAGCAAGCTTGGCTAGTTCACGAGCAGACGTTACAGCAGCGCTGCGTGTTAGGGCAGAGTTGAGTGCTGGCCGGTAAAGTGAACGAGCCTTCCCTACAACTCTAGTAGCCTTAGTATAAGGAAGGACCCTTCAAGATGACCAAATAAACCTTAAAATTTGAAATTTCTCAGTGAGTTGAGTAATTGCAGGAGGAAGGGGAGCTTGGAGGTCAACATTTTCCAAAACTAATATATTTAATTACTTCTCTGTATTGTAAAGAATTAAAATGTATTAATTAGGTACGGGAAACAATACAAATAGACATTTACATAATAATAATAATAATAATAATAATAATTATTATTATTATTATTATTTAAAATTGCAATCTGAGAAATAGTGGTGATGGAGTATAATAGAGAAAAAAACTTTTTGAGATTAGGAAAAAAATAAAATTTTGACAGATAAATAAAGATAAATCAAATCCCAGATAGCCAAAATAACGTTAGACTAAATTTCTCAAAGTGGGTTGGGAATAAGGAATCCAAAATCTACAAAATTAATAGAAACTACTACATCTCAGTGCAGTGTCGTTAAAAATTGAATTTTGGCATGCCCGTAAATGCACCACTCCAAATAACTAATAAGTCTGAGCATTTTAAAATGTAACTCCATGAAATCAAGGGAGGGGCGGGGGGAGTTATAAAAAACCTTTTATCTATAGTTTAAAATCGAAATTTGGCTGGCAGGTAGAAGAACAACTATAGATAAAGAAAGTATTCTTAAAACTATGTGTTTAAATGGGAGTTAGAGAAATTATGATTGGGGAGGAGAAGGGAAAATTTTCAAAAACCAATAGAAACAATTACTAACAGAACAATTTATTTGATAAGCTGAGGTGCTTAGTACTAGAGTGATTCTTTCAAATTAATTCATGTTTAGTTAGTAAATTTAAACTATTTCTTTTGGTGTTCATTTCAACAATGTCTCTGCGTAAGCGAGCAAATATTGATGCAAAGACTGCATATATATATAAAATAGATTATATATATATTTATAAAATAGATTTTACTTCTTATAGGTAGTAGTTAATTTGTGGCTTCATCAACATACAAAGTTTTCGCCTCATACGTGTCTGAAATTGTATTTTTGGTAGTTTAGATCAGGGTTTCTCAAACTGCGAGGCGCGAAGGGATTTCAGATGAGGTGTGAACCAATTTCTCACTTCTTTCGACTTGCCTAAATTATGATTGACTAAA
Organism: Timema cristinae; assembly: GCA_039000515.1. Taxonomy (NCBI): domain Eukaryota; kingdom Metazoa; phylum Arthropoda; class Insecta; order Phasmatodea; family Timematidae; genus Timema; species Timema cristinae. The sequence goes on along the minus strand of JBCFYV010001001.1, from coordinate 35,572,120 downwards.
AAATTAATATTCTGTTTGGCCTATGAAGCAATAAAATTAATTAATATCTTACAAAACCTTACTATTTTTATAAACTTCTACAAAGCTCTTATCAGAAAATAATTAAATCAATTAAATAATAAATGTCTCATTTTTGTATTTTAACGTAAAAAAGTTATTTTATTCTAAGAATAAGAGTCTTAACAATTAATTTTATGTTCATATAAGGCTCAAGAGTATAGAGTTTGAGAAAATCTGGTTTAGATGATTTTCTAAAAATAAGATAATTTACCCAACTTAAATGTGAGCGAAGCCGTGGGCAAACTCGAGTAAGTTAATATGATTATTAAAAAATGAATGATTGATTAATTCATTTAGCAAAATTAATAAACAAATATACTTAGAAAGACTGATAAAATATACTTTGGCACTTAAAAAAAATATATTCAAAATTCAAAATAATTTTTTTTATTAAAATGGTGTGACCACATGTATGTACTAATTAATAAAAAACGGTACGGGTACAAAACTTTTTATTTCTGGTATAAAAAGGTACAAAAATTATTATTATTAGCACCACGTCTTACTACCCGTTCGGGTTATACGCAATTACGCTAATGTGTAATGGTAGGGTGATTGTGAGATGAAATGAAGGACCTACAGTTTAACGTGGAATCCGAACTACGGTGGTGGCCTGGCACTCCCCACATTAACAAGATGGCTTGTCAAAAATTAGAACAAAACCTTGGCAATGTAAAAAGTTCAACATACAAAAGTGGTACTACAGGTTAATAGACGTGCTGCTATACCTTGGGAAGTAGTAAATTGAGAAAAGACATATATTTTGAAACGGTAGTATATACTATTTAACTAAACACTACACACTTCGCCATCTATTAGCATCACTACAAATCTTAACGAATGTTTCCGAAGACAGCAAAACATATTTTAATAAATGGTCTAAAAATTAACTTTACAAAAAGTCGTTTGGCCTAAAAGGCATTTGGCCTAAAAGGCGTTTGGCCTAAAGTCATTTGGCCTAAAGGCATTTGGCCTAAAAGGCATTTGGCCTAAAAGGCATTTGGCCTAAAGGCATTTGGCCTAAAGGCATTTGGCCTAAAGGCGTTTAGCCTACACTTTAGGCCAAATGCCTTTTAGGCCAAATGACGGGTACCCGCTGCGTTAACCCAATACTCCATGGCTTGAATCCCTGTATTGACATCATTGTATATCTTCTGTTCCAGTTCGAGCAGTATGCCCGCGCCACGTTCCACATCGGCCCATCCCCGCACTCTCTGAGGTTCGTGACGGACGGCCAGTTACCCTTGAGACAATGTCTCCACCCCGAGGCCTGCACCAAGAACCTCGAACTACCGACCTACTACGCAGTCTTCAACGACCTCCGCAAGGAGTTTAAGGTCTTCTACGCAGCCACCGAGGAGATAAACTCCATCGGCGATATGGTCACCTGTATCCTTTTGTCATCCATAGTTAGTAACAGGGGGTTGCAAGTAGACTAATCTGTGTGTATGTGAGGGTGTGTGAGTGGGGTGGGGGTTGAGATCCAGGGTGCAGCCATCCACTCGCCACGTCTTTGCCACGCACCTACCGCACCTCATGGTCATGGCATCCGTGCGCGTCGTGTCATGGCAAAGATCTACCACGATTATTGTGTAACTAACCTAACCTAACCTAACCTAACCTAACCTAACCTAACCGTAAGCCCAAAACAAACTTGTTCGAATATCGACAATTATGTTGACGAAGCTGAGAATTTTCCACCCGAATATGGGCCAATAACTAAAGAAGAAGAATCCTGTACAAAGAGATAAAAATATATATTACTTATTTATAGATATATCACGTTCTTATTTGTGTAAATGCAATACTTCTATTTTCCTCTTAAGAAGGAGTGTGACGAGTTGATGTGATTTCTATCTAATACAGTCAAATGGCGAATCAAGGATGTCCCATCTAGCCTCATAAAAATATGACCTTTTAATAGTGGTTATAGTTACTATACTAGTTTTAGTTGGTTGTTTCCGTAAGGTAAGTTGTTAATGCTAAGTTCGTCACCCACATGAAGGTAAATATTTGCCGAGGGTGGCAGTTTTGACATGAAAAACCACAATCACAATGTACAATAATCTTAAAATGTTGTGTTGCGGTTCTATTAAAAATGGATTTGTTCTTAAATATTTTCTTGTGAGTTATGACAGCCCACTTAAAATGTAATTGAAAATGAGCTAATTTCATCTTTTGATTATTTTTTAATCATATAACTTATAATGTAATATTTGTAATTGTAAGGAATAGGTTGATACCCTTCACCTCCATTTTGGACTGAACCGTCTTTTGAAATAACAGACAACTCGTCAAATAACGCTGGTTGTCTGCAACGGGCTAATGGCTGCCTCCTTTATATATTAACTGCCCAAATAAAAAATACTTCATATTCGGTGGGCCTTATTGTTAACGTCTCCTGAAACTTGTGAGCCCATTGTTAACATTTTCGTTTATTTATTCATAAAAACGTCGCTACTGTATGACAGTTTTGGGCAAACTTTCCTTTTTTATATAAAAAATTTTATTCTATCTAGCTTTGTGATTTTGTTTTAAATTGTGAAATATAAAAACTTATTCATATTTATCATGAAAAAATGTTCCCGGATTCCCATTTTGAATTCAAGGCTATTTACCAAACATACAAATTTTCTATAATTTATTTCAAGAAACTATTCTTAAGTTAATTTATTTTAGAAAAACAAAGATACACTGTTATTGACAATGTAAAATATTCCCTCAATAGCAACTTTGAACCAACTCCTCAGAATTATTTTAAACATTTCTTTGCAAAAATCGGCGATTTGTTAGCTACTGTTAGATTTAAAAAAATTAGTAAAACAAATGTGTATAACTATTTATAATACAAGTAACTTAACAGGTACCCATTTTGAACCAAATCGCTAAGCTCATGTTTTTAAATATTCAGATAAAAAAATATCATAGTTTTACTACCCAGAAACGAAATCCCCCCCAATAAATACCAAACAAATAGGCCTATACAGCTTTATTTGTCATGCCAATCTCAAACACTCCCCAGACATCCATTTGGTACCAAATTGTTCGAAAAATATCTAACATTTAAAAAAAATCGATACATTATTTTATTCCCTCTGGCTGATGGCGCCTCCCAGAGTGAGATGGCCGGGATGACCCCCTCCCCCCTATCCTCAAACCAGAACATTGTGTTTTGAAAACATCAAGTAGACACGGACTGATTGGCCTTGCGGACACGAAGACACACTAGAATATGTTATCTTGTCCAGAGTTTCAGGCACACTTTGTTGCGACCGGCTCGGAGCCTAGCAACTCAACGACCTTGAGATAACTGTCCCTGTCCCTGTCTTCTAAACTGGCCGGAAACCCCGCAAGTATATTGTCGGAGCCAGTCACGGGCTAGGAGCGTCCTTGTCACTCCGGTCTTCTGTGGAGGAGATCTTGGGTTTGATGCCAACACAGCAGACTAACCAGTAATGTGCGTCACTGCACGTCTCAGTTCACAATTTAGGATGTATTCCCTCCCTACCTCCACTATTACCAACACTAGCAGCGTTGACCACGTGGTCTAGTTTGTTAGACCAGCATTGTGGTGTATTGGTTTTTATTGGTCAGCGTGTCTCACTATTCTTTCGGGTTATGTGCCAGGTACGTTACTGTGCTAGGGAGGAGGAAGGTAGAGGAAACTCCCCCTATTGGCTATGAGTACACCCAACCTCCCCCAGGTACGTTACTGTGCTAGGGAGGAGGAAGGTAGATGAAACTCCCCTATTGGATATGGCTACACCTTACCTCCCCCGGGTACGTTACTATGCTAGGGAGGAGGAAGGTAGAGGAAACTCCCCCTATTGGCTATGAGTACACCCAACCTCCCCCAGGTACGTTACTGTGCTAGGGAGGAGGAAGGTAGAGGAAACTCCCCCTATTGGCGATGAGTACACCCAACCTCCCCCAGGTACGTTACTGTGCTAGGGAGGAGGAAGGTAAAGGAAACTCCCTCTATTGGCGATGAGTACACCCAACCTCCCCCAGGTACGTTACTGTGCTAGGGAGGAGGAAGGTAAAGGAAACTCCCTCTATTGGCGATGAGTACACCCAACCTCCCCCAGGTACGTTACTGTGCTAGGGAGGAGGAAGGTAAAGGAAACTCCCTCTATTGGCGATGAGTACACCCAACCTCCCCCAGGTACGTTACTGTGCTAGGGAGGAGGAAGGTAGAGGAAACTCCTCCTATTGGCTATGAGTACACCCAACCTCCCCCAGGTACGTTACTGTGCTAGGGAGGAGGAAGGTAGAGGAAACTCCCCCTATTGGCGATGAGTACACCCAACCTCCCCCAGGTACGTTACTGTGCTAGGGATGAGGAAGGTAGAGGAAACTCCCCCTATTGGCGATGAGTACACCCAACCTCTCCCAGGCACGTTACTATGCTAGGGAGGAGGAAGGTAGAGGAAACTCCCCATATTGGCGATGAGTACACCCAACCTCCCCCAGGTACGTTACTATGCTAGGGAGGAGGAAGGTAGAGGAAACTCCCCCTATTGGCAATGAGTACACCCAACCTCCCCCAGGTACGTTACTATGCTAGGGAGGAGGAAGGTAGAGGAAACTCCCCCTATTGGCAATGAGTACACCCAACCTCCCCCAGGTACGTTACTGTGCTAGGGAGGAGGAAGGTAGAGGAAACTCCCCCTATTGGCTATGGGTACACCCAACCTCCCCCAGGTACGTTACTATGCTAGGGAGGAGGAAGGTAGAGGAAACTCCCCCTATTGGCAATGAGTACACCCAACCTCCCCCAGGTACGTTAATATGCTAGGGAGGAGGAAGGTAAAGGAAACTCCCTCTATTGGCGATGAGTACACCCAACCTCCCCCAGGTACGTTACTGTGCTAGGGAGGAGGAAGGTAGAGGAAACTCCTCCTATTGGCTATGAGTACACCCAACCTCCCCCAGGTACGTTACTGTGCTAGGGAGGAGGAAGGTAGAGGAAACTCCTCCTATTGGCTATGAGTACACCCAACCTCCCCCAGGTACGTTACTGTGCTAGGGAGGAGGAAGGTAGAGGAAACTCCCCCTATTGGCTATGAGTACACCAACCTCCCCTTAATGGGCAAACCAGACTAAAAGACTTGATATTTTCTACCACGTGCTCACCCGGGAGAGTTTGGTCGCCGTTGACTGAGAGATCAGGACTCGAATCCCGGTGAAGTATGCTCTATCCTATCCTCTAAACCAGGGGTCTTTATGGATCCTGACCGACTGATAAACTAATCAATGGTCCTGCGATCACCCATCCTTTCTTCTACCTTATATTTCTTTAATTAAATAAGTGAATACCCTAGCTCCCACCCTTTATAGAAAAAAAAAGTTTATTTTTATACTAGATTATTAATGTTAATAATAAATGGCCTAACGAACATACATACCTGGTGAACATGATTTTGATTTACGCTAAACTCTTGCTATAGAATATCTATGCACTATTTACATAAAACGTTATTTTGTTGCCTAATTACTTGAAGGTAAAACTTCTAATTTGATGCTAAACGGAACTTGATTAAAATTCGAATGGTAAAAAAAAGTAAAAACATGATTTTGATGGTTAAAATTTGAGGGGGAAAATATCTTTATTCATTAATAAATAGTTCAATCGGCTTCATATTTTATGAAACTAGTTTGTAAGTTGACGAGAAAGTACATATTTTTGTGAACTAACAGCAAAAAAAAAAATATCATACATTTGAAATGATTGGTCATGTATAAAAATTCTAAATAAACTTTTGGATGTAAAATCACCCAAAAAATAATCATGTCGAAATTGAACACAAAATATATTTATCAATTAGGCCTACACGACTGGGATGACTGTAATTAATAATAAGGTTATATTGTAAACTAGATAACTGTTGCCCGCGGCTTTGCTCGCGTGGAAGTTGATTATATACAAATACGAAAATATTCATATGTATTTACAGATTTATTTAAAATATTACGTTACGTTGATGACCATAACTTGACCTCAGATCAAAAATAATGCAAGTCCGATACAAACTTTCACCCCCTTTTTCATCCCTTATTAAATAAAATTTCCAAGATTCCTGAAACACGTATTTATTTGTTTTACGTCAATAACCGAAATACAAAATTTTGTTTATGTAACTTTCAAAATGACGGACTTTCATACATATTATCATACATATTATCATCCCCTATTTTGACCCCTTTGGGTTGGAATTTTCTAAAATGCTTTCTTAGTGGGTGCCTACATTACAAAATGAATATACAGTCCGAATTTCATGCTTGTAGCCTTGATCGTTTGCGCTCGGCGATGATGAACCAGTCAGTCAGTCAGGATATGTTATTTTATAAGTATAGATGAATTTAATAATCCCCTGTATTTTTATTGTTCTAACCACTTTTATTTAGTATAGTTTGTTTGAATTTTATTTTTTTAATATCTTATTTTAAGGCTCTGTTTAGGGTGTCATGGTTGGAAGACAGAGCATGCTCAACTGACAATTATTAGGAAAATTTGTAATTAATGTTTAAAATGGTTTCCTGGCTTACAAGTAAATATTAAAAACTATTCAAATTTTTATATTTTTATTTTTGCTCTATTTAATATTCTTACCTGGTAGTCTTTCGTTTATTTCTTCTAATTATTTCCGAGGTTTCCAAGGAAGCTATTTTGAGCATGTGTGAACGTGACTCGTTTGTCCGTTCACGGAATTCAGGTTCGCGCTGCCGGGAAGGAGGAGATGGAAAATAGACATCTCCGTCCATTCGGCCGATGGCAAAATTGTCTAGTTTTAACAATAGTAATAAAATAATTGGAGAGAGTTTTGTAGGTTTTAGTGGCCCACCGGGTACCGTCCAAAACGTTAACTATGATTATCTTTTTGTGTTAAATAATGGGAAATATTTCTATTAATTTTAAACTTCATACAATGTTTTAGTCGTAGTTTTTCTAGGCCTAAAACCTGTAGTGTAAACTTTTGTAGGAAAACCTGCCGCATTAAGGGGAGGTGATTAGGGGCGTTTCTGGTAGGTTTTTGAAAGAGGTAGTTGGGTGGGGGTTAGCTTTTGGTTTGGAGTTTTTTGAGAGTTCTTCGAGACATGGAGGTAAGAGGACGTTCTGATTTTGACTACGTCTCCATCCAAGACAATTTCCACATATTCTAAAATGTTCTTGCCTTTTAAGAAGGTGCAAAGGTAAACCTGAGAAAAGTGATTTTTTGAGATGTTTTCTTTCTACATTCGCCGAAATAACACTCAATTCCACGGGAGTGCAAGCGTGGTGTTAGAATACCCTTGGAGATTCGTCTGACTACAACAAAAACGTAAATGGTGAGTCTGATCCTATTCTGGACAGACTTCAATTTTGTTGCTGGTGGCAATTTCTCCTCCTGAATTTGTTTATTTATTTTCTTTAGGCTTACCCAGGAAAATAAGTATAAGTTTGTGCAGTAAGGGTAGCTAAAGCTATCAACCGCTAAGCTACTCACCAAGGAGATATGACTTTCAGCTTTTCATCTCCATTACTGATGAACACATTTACTTTACTCATTCTAGAACTTTATATTTATATATATGGTTAAGCCAAATTCCGTCCCAGCAGAAGTTTCCCCACACCACTTAGTAATATTATTTAATGTTTATAATGTAGTTTGTAATGATATTGGTTTAGATCACTCTAAAATATATAAAAAGTAGGAAGGTAGGAAGGATGAAGGTAATTTTTCTTTAAAGTAACATACGTAGAGTATCCTTTTATGATTCATCCATGAATAAACACGCACTTTTCAGAAATAATGTGAAAAGGATTACACCATTAAAATATATTTTTTATATAATTTTTCCTGTTTAAGGAACAACTCCGTAGTATTTGGCGAAGTACGCCAATTCCCTGTACCAATAAGAAGCTAGCCTTCACAACACCTGTCGCCAGGACTCTTTCTATTAGTTAGTTTTTACACTGTTGACGAGGGGAGCAAGAGGCAAGGGGTATGTCATATATAAGCCGTTTGTGCGTATAATTAATGACAGCCACATACAAAGACAAGTAGCCACACACAGCCACGAATCCCCGCAGACGCACAAGACAGCCACAAACGTCACACAAGTTGCTCCAACACCCACGCTCAAACAAGTAATGTATGCAGGGACTCACTGGCTCTCGCAGTCACAGTCTAACACAGAATACAATAATTTACATTAATATCACAAGTGTGTATTGATATAAAGCATTTAATTGGAGTATGTATCAGTAATTAACAGATGGCATTTAAATAAACCGTGTGTGAATAAACAGCCATCAATAGTTCTCTTTCTTTCATTTATTAATTATACCGATTTAATTAGTGCTCGACCACGGAGAAATTAACAGCTAGTTAAACAGTATCTATTCCGTACAGTGATGATAGGCGTTCGACCACGGAGCTATAGACAACCTAAACATTATCACAGCATTATTATATCTGGAAAAAATCCGTAGTGCTAAAAGTTTTGTTCTAGTATTTATCACGTTTATTCGAGTCGACATTTAAGTTCAAGAAGGTTGTTACAATATTCTGATAACAGACGATGGTGACACAAAGATAATGAATTAATTTCGTCGCTGTTTGTGGCCTGTAAAGTATTTCTGTACACTCCGTTTACTCTGAAAGATGTCACGTTTCCACTTTGACGTAGCCTATAATCAAAAACTGCTGCCTTGGCAAATGGAATGTACATTTTAAACAGACAGATAAAATAAACTACACATAGCAAACCTTTTTTAATTTTTTTCGTCAATAGTTAATATAATAAAAATTAGTTATAGACAAATATATTTAATTTTACCTCTTATAAAATTGGGTTGCAAGATAGTTTTATTGGCGCTCATTGACAAGACTGTGTTGAGTGAAACTACTAATGAAATGTATTGTTAGGGGTGTGAATTACTTAATAACAATAGCACGTCTTAAAAGTGGGTTGAGGGTGACCACTCTTATCTTCCTATCTTCCTCCCATGAAATAACCCCTTCGAGCGGAACAATTATAATATAATGTCTCTCGGCTAACGCGAGACGTACACGCTCACTTCTGTTGGACCGTGGGTTCGCCTGGAAGGATGCGATCCTCAACACGAAAAAGTTGAGCGGGCTAGTAGGGAGCTGAAGGCTTCAGGCGATTGGCGACGTTTTGGATCCTGCACGATCATTTCGTATTAGATTGGGAGTAGGTTTTTTTTGAAGTAAATAAACATATTTCTCATTACCACTACTGGCTGCCTGTGATTTAAACCAGTTCATCAGTGACTTTTAATAAAATGCATAAACATTAATTTTGCAAACAAAAATAAATGCAACCCACAGAATTTACCTATTTTTTTACCTTAAAATAGAGACATTTACTAAAAACTCGTAATATATGTGAAACAAAATATTATGTTGTAGAAATACTCCACCAAAAAACATGAATGCAATAATATACACTGTTACAGAAACACTGAGAAAAGATTAACTTCTTTGTTCACCAAAAAGTGTAGATTTTAATTTCTCTATAAAGATCTAAAAATGTTTTATTTCAAATAGTATCTTAAAATAGTATCTTTAAAGATTTTATAAAAATATATTTAAAATAAAAGCTTTTTAATTATTTTTGTTATAAAACCTTACAATATTGAGTTATTTAGTATCTCAAATAGTTGGTGAGCTATGATCACAATTGGATTTTGCTGCTCATGGAAAATACTGCCCATAAGAATCATTTTCATGAAAAAATGAGTTTCTCTTTATAATGCTAAACAATTATTTGATATTAAATTTAATCAAAATCGCTAGAGTGGATTTTGAGGAATTTTTTTTGTTCTATTTTTGCCCTTCAGTAAACTACCTGCCCTTAATTTTAGGACTAGATATCTAATTAAAAAAGCTACCTGAGAGCAACCCTATAAAAACCCTACATACCAAACCTCAGCCCGATCGGTAAAATGGTTTCGGCTTTGGGCCAAGATACGAACAGGCGACATCACGAAAACAGATTTTCTGTTTCAAGGGATCATGGAACGTCGAACTTTATCAAAATCTCAAGTAAGATTGATTTTTGACGATCATAATACTTCTCTCTCCGAGGAGTCTAGAGAAAGTAAAAAGATGGAAATAAATCCACCGTAACCCGAATCGGCGTGCACGTATCTGGTGTCCTGGTGACGCAATATCAGGTAGCTTTAACCTCAAAACACCACTTTACAGGGATTTGTTTGCTTTTGAAAACTTATTTATTAAAACTTACGTAATAAAACGCTATTTTTAGAATCATAGCTTACCCCTCCCCCCTTAATGTATAGTATGATTTAAGTAGGAAGAACAGTAGATGTTAGTTACTAAAGTTACTAAAACAATGTTAATGTATTCATACATAAAGTCATGTCAACTGCAAATGTTACTTTTGATAGATATTATCAATGCCTATCAAATAAAACAAATAATATAGTAAAATGTTATCACTGTTGGCCGCAAATAAATATGTTTGAATTTTCTCTACTGTTCTTCCAACCAAAATCAGGATATATGTAAGATATTCCAAAGTGGCCGTAGTATATGTGTCGTTATATTTTTTTGTCGTAATTCCCCTAATTCAACGAGTATGTATTTACCCCTCAAGTTAGTTACGTGTGACCTCTTGGTTGGTTGTGTGTGTGTTTTTATAAATAAATATATACACACACACCTACCTCTCCTCTTCTAACGCCCTAGATTACCTGCGTGTTTTGTTAATATTGCGCTCATACAAGTTTTTATTTTCTGCACCAGAACGCGAAGGCCACCGGCCACTTATTTGTTTTTATATTTTATTTTCATTATGAAACGTTTGACAGTCATGCAACGCAAACGATTCCAACATATCCCTCACGCCATGAACTACAGTCAAATTTTCATAGGAAGGGCCTTTCATAATATACATATTTTCAGGAGATAGTGGCCATTGCCCCTGGCTACGAACATTGGGGTCCCGACTGCTACCACGGGTATTTTTCCCGAAAGGGAGTTATCCCAACAGTCGGCAAGGGTTGGTTAGTAAGGTTTAAGATCACTCCTGGCTCTATACCTTCATAATCACTATCACATCATCTTATTGTGGATACAAAGTGTAGACATCACCCTCCTATGGTGTACTCTGTGCGACACTTTGTACCACCATCACAGGCGACCAACTAGAATAACTTACCCAGTCAAAGATGACACACGCTTAAAAAACAATAATGAGATGATACGATCCTGTGTTGAAACGATTGTGCTCTTACTGAGACTATAGAGGGATGAAATGGTCGAGTGATGAAACGGTCGTAGCTGAAACAATCGTTTTGCATGGTATTAGGTAAATGCAGGCGTTTTATAACTTACCGGGGCTATTATCACCTGGCTCTGCATTTAAGGTGGAATGGAAGGGTACGCCAAAAAAGCCAGAGTGTTTTTGCAGTTTTTATTGAAAAACATTTTTGGCCAAAAGAAAAGAAAATATTGATTTGGTACATGGTGATATCGACAGTTGTTGAATATAATGTCATCATCATGGCGGAATTATCTAACAAATTTTTTAAACGAGAAAAAGTTGTCATTAGATTCCAGGACACCCTTGAAAGATATTTAAAAATTGTTGAGGTAACCATGTGAATAAAATTAGATTCTATGTTTGTACTGGAGCAATATTTTATTTATTTTGTAAAAAAAAGAAGTTTAAAAAATACAAATATACTAGATTTTCCATCCCACCTTAAAGGGCAACTGAAACACTTTGACCTTGAACCTCACCTTCTCTTCGTCACGTAAGGATTGTTAAACTTACTCGGCCAGGATTCCCAGCCAAAGTTGCCTCTTTAAACAGATGGCTCGACCTCATGTGAAGAACAACGTGTCAACGATCCCGCCCACGTCCAAGGCAAGACCTACAGCATAATGTCACGTCATCCTTATTTTCCTCATTTCTACATTTGCCAAGTTAGAGCATTCTGAAACGGTGGCCACATGGTTTAAGGCGTTACATTTGTGTTTCACTCGTCATCGACGAGGTCAAAGTTCAAATCTTCATCTGGTGTATTGAAGGTGTTTTAAAAAAAATATGTGTCACTTAGGTTTTCCTCTCCTCTCCCCACGCTAATCCTGGGGTGTTTTACTCCTCACTATATCCCTGGAATTTCCTAGTATCTTCTTTAATGTTCCGTCCCAAAGTGGGAATCGATCCTTTTATTACTATTATTATGGGGTTATCGGGTGATGGTTCTCGACAGGTCCGTTGCCTGGTCCAAATTGAACCCTCCCCCATACCCCATCATCAACTTCCTTATTGAAATCCCATCTTGAGGTCAGCCATCAGTTGCATTCCTGGTCTCCTACCTTACACTTTATGTTCGCTCCTCTCCAGGTCCCAGCTCTCCAGGTCCATGTCTCAGCTCTCCAGGTCCAGTCTCCTCTGGTCGAAAGCACCCTTGGCCATCTGTTTACATGTTTGAACAATGATTATCTCTAAGAAACATACTTAGTTTGTTTTATGGACCTTTGACCTTTGAACCTAATTCGTACATTACTGTTCTCTGTAACAATGGCTGCCATGTCACCGCCAACCGAATACTATCCTTGGGATTGTGGGTCAGATTCCAAACTTGATTGAGTCACGAGCGAGACAAAATATTAAAGTCGTTTAGTCTCGGGATTGGAGTGGAAGGGGAGAAGTGGTCCAGTATCACTTTATTTTTATAAAAGAACCAGTAAAGTTGGTGGTCGTTCATAAGACGCAATTGAAGTGGTCAATGTCGTGACGAGTACAGACTGGCAAGTAGAACTCCATCCATCGGCAGCTACCTCCCATTACATCCGAGTATCGGGAAATGGCTCCTCGCCCTTCAGCAACCCCCTGAGTAACAGGACATGGATACTCGCCATTCAGCAACCCCCTGAGTAACAGGACATGGATACTCGCCCTTCAGCAACCCCCTGAGTAACAGGACATGGATACTCGCCATTCAGCAACCCCCTGAGTAACAGGACATGGATACTCGCCCTTCAACAACCTCCTGAGTAACAGGACATGGGTACTCGCCCTTCAACAACCTCCTGAGTAACAGGACATGGATACTCGCCATTCAGCAACCCCCTGAGTAACAGGACATGGATACTCGCCCTTCAACAACCCCCTGAGTAACAGAACATGGATACTCGCCCTTCAGCAACCCCCTGAGTAACAGAACATGGATACTCGCCCTTCAACAACCCCCTGAGTAACAGGACATGTGTACTCGCCCTTCAACAACCCCTGAGTAACAGGACATGTGTACTCGCCCTTCAACAACCCCCTGAGTAACAGGATATGGATACTCGCCCTTCAGCAACCCCCTGAGTAACAGGACATGGATACTCGCCCTTCAACAACCTCCTGAGTAACAGGACATGGGTACTCGCCCTTCAACAACCTCCTGAGTAACAGGACATGGGTACTCGCCCTTCAACAACCCCCTGAGTAACAGGACATGGGTACTCGCCCTTCAGCAACCCCCTGAGTAACAGGACATGGGTACTCGCCCTTCAGCAACCCCCTGAGTAACAGGACATGGATACTCGCCCTTCAGCAACCCCCCGAGTAACAGTACATGGATACTCGCCCCTCAGCCCCGCTACCCCCACTTTCCGATCATAATCTTTATTCGATCAAGGACTGAGATTTCACAATATTATATACAGTAAGGGTAGAGATATTGAAGTGTAAACAACTAAATGCACCAACAATCGCTTTCAGAGAGGATTTTAAACCATCGCGTTGTTTAACTAGTACATCCCCAGTGCGCATCTTTTGGGACCAAACATGTTTACAAATCACTTTAGTGACAGCAAGTCAATTATGAAAATTTAATTCTACATATATCGCATTTTATATACGCGCAAATTGATTAGTGACTCCGTATATTTGGAGGTTACTTAAAATATGCAGGAGCCGAAAATCCTAATGTCTTGTTCAGCTCCTGAGACGAACTTTCGGCCGGTTTCCAAGACTCAACTAGAGTAACATACTGGTAGGAAGACAAATTTAGAAAGTACAAACACGTTTATTATCATCATCGTGATTATTTCATAGGTATTTTAAAAAGTGACTTCTTCATATCACATAATTTGGCCTATCTTTATACTAAAAACCATGTGGTGTATGTTTATAACACCAAAGTTTCCCTCAAACTTCTCTAGAAGGTACAGAAGTGAAAGTTTGTGCAGGGGCAGGTGGAGTGTCTACAGGGCTCATTGAGCACACCGCGATCACGTGGCTAGAGTTAGAGACATGGAACTTGTGATCTTTACGAGAATAATCTGAAACTCGACATTAGTCCCGATAACCTATCGGGGCCGTGGGCACAAATCATGTTACCTTCAATTTGAAAAACATAAAAACATTTTAAAAAAACCCAGCAACAGGCCTTACGCAAAATCCAAAATTGCACCTGTCTGACCAGTGAATATATCAAAGTAGTTTTAATCATTTTTATATCCGTTAGGCACTTGCCTACACGGTTCATAATATGTGTGGTCACATCTCCATCACAGGTAGTTAAAAGCTTGTGACGTGTTGGTTTGAATTTGTTATATTATTTGGGCGCTATGCGTAGAGTTCTGTTTTCACAATTTCTGGACAGGTTTTTGAGAGAGGCAAGAGAAATATGGAGTTGTCGTGTAGACAAACCAGTTTATACAAATTTTTATTTGACCATTGCTTTAAGTGTTGATTGAGCGTCTTCTATTTTTCCTGACGAGATTGTTTTAAGATTGTAGATTTGAAAAGAAACTGTCTATTTTTGTTGCCTTGGATTGTAACGTCTTCCCTTTTCCCTCGATCCCACGGGCATCTTGTAAATAGCAATTATATTATGTTTGTTAACGTTTATGTATTACCGTGTGCAGTTGTTAGTATTGAGAGAACCTCACCGCGAGCTGTCGTGTTTTGTGTGTTAATTATTCCGTTTTACAAACATAAATTAGTTAATTATTTAGAGGTCAGAATATAAATTATATATTAATAACAGAAATGTTATATAATTGTTGATAACAGTAACGCTTTCAGATATTGAAAGTATTTGTTCCAATTCACTCTCATGGTCTTCAAGTTGTTATATCAATAACTTGAAATGTAAACATAGCATGATAAAATCACTCTCCCCCCTTAACGGCTGCATTGTCTATCCAGAGAGGAAGTGAACCTCTACATGAAATATAGAAGCTCGCCAAGTGCATAAGAGGACTGAATAAATCACTAGCTATGATACACTCACGGTGGGACGTCACTACACTTCACTACTCACTACTCTTCCACTAAGTTATTGTCTAACATTGATTTGCTATAATTTGAGATCTTCTTTCTCAACTGATGGACAGAGTCTAATCCAGGGCTGGGTAACCTGTGGCCTTTTGAGGTGTTTGGTGCGACCTCTTTGAATATTCTATCAATTCTCTTCATCGTTTATGAATTAAACGTTCCCAAATTGTATCCCTACAGTATTATACATGTTTATTAACTGCTGAGATATTTAATTCGCAGAGCTCGGTTCTTTAGTGATTTTCTATTAAGTTTTATAATTCTTATTACATTCTGATTCATATCTTTAAAGTATGTTTGTACAGTACATATCTACAGTTTAATTTAAAAATTAACCAAGATTAATGAAGTGTTTAAGTGTTTCTGTATATATAAAATATAATCAAATTTTCCTTTATGAATATAAGGGAAAAGAGTAGACTAAAAAACCGTTCGCTTCTATATGGCTTACTAAAACGACATCAACTTATATTGGTCAGAAATGACTGTACATAAACTGTGCGGCCTTAGTAGGAATCCGTGAAGGGAAATGCCTTCCAATGAATGACAAAGGTTATTCACCTCGGATCTACCTTTTAAGGTGGGAAGGTAGGCATTGATGATTAAGGCCGTTATTTTCGCAGTTTTTATAACAAAAAAAAATCAAATATTGCCCTAGTAGAAACATAGTAGCCTATCAAACATTATTCGCAAACAGTCTGCAGATTATGTTTCGGATTGTCCAGATACAGTCTGCAGACAAACTCTCTTGAATCTTCCTCATGTCTTTCATAGAAGGGTTCGATAGGTATTATTCTTTTAGCGTAAAGACATTGCTGGACCAGGGTGTTTCTAGAAGAAAGAACGTATTATTGAGATTGCCTTTGGACTGAAATCAAAAATTAAAGAAAATATTTTTGTAGTTTTTATAATAAAAATATATTTTGCCAAAATTAATAGAATATAGTAATCCCAACAGTTACTTTATATTTGCCATAGATATCGAGGGATTTGAATGACTTTTTATCTTTATTTAAATAGTGTCTGTGAAAATGTTACTCGTAGCGAATATAAAATAACTTCAGAAACCGTAAACAATTAAACTAACCTATCAATTTAAGCAATGTTTTTAATATGGCCAAATTTTTGTATATACATAGTGTAAAAATATGGACACTATCTCATGTCCATTTCACACTAAAACTGACTTTGAACAATTTCAAAGTTATACCTAGAATAAATGGTCGAAGAGAATATTGCTGATGGGTAATAAGTATCGAGCATAGGTAACTGCGTCAATTAGAAGCTTTTATACGGGGATACTCACCCAGGGTTGACTCATTCACTAATCAACATTGAATATCTTCAGACAAACAATATCTGCGATTATTTCACCAGTGAGTGAAACTTCCGTTGTTGTTTCGAGAATGTTATCCTCTGTTTAATAATACGAGTTCTACCGTGATTGAACCAAGGTGTTTGACCGTAATCAACCTAACTCGTGCCACATAATATTTTACCCAGTGTTCTTGTTCGCAGCAGCTGCTCAAAGCTTTGTGAGCACCCTATGTAACTGTTAGCACCAGTGTCACATCATCGCTAATGGATCCTTGTTTGTGAGAATTTACTCTCGGACTATTCTCGACGATTCCTACAAAAACAACTCTCGGCTCTCCAGGGGATGACATTGACAAGGGAGTTCAATGTTCGGGAAAGAATGTGCTTTTACCAAAAGCTCGGATTGGGTTATGTTGACAACAAGTGGGGTGACCTTTGGTAGACTTTGCCTTGGCACCTTAGTGATTAAATCTTTTTAACTCTCAGTTACTAACGAGAACATTTGAACATTCCACCAAATAATTTGCTATTTAAAATTAGATAAGATCCCTTCCACGCGTCACGCTTCTCGTTACGGCTACCCGGCAAACATATTAAATTACACTAACGGAAATAAGGATGAATAAAATATAAAATATTCCAGGAAATAATCTTCTATTCACGTGGATGTAGGGTGGTAAACAATTAGGAAATAAAACATGTTCAAAAGCGCCGACTTGTTAAAAACATTAGGGGCGCTCTATAAAAAGTGGATTGGGGTGGAATAACATTTGCAAATTTTCAAGCACAATTTTTTTTAATGGCCCAAATTAAGGTGCAATTTGTTAGTCTCAATGTATGTTTAGTAAAATAAAATAAATTTAATTAAAAAGACATATGCTCAACACAAAAATAATAAATTACATAACATAAGAGTACCGCCACTAACCAAACTATAGTGGACACGTGTTGACATACGCCAAGCTGTATGTCGGTTCACGAGCGGCGAGTACTGCCAACATAATCTTGCAAGCTTTCTCATCAGATGGCAGCACCTGACGTTTGTTACGCTAGAAAACACTGTTCCAAGATAGAACTAGCGCAGTAATATTAAGGTTTTAAAACGGCTGAAATATTGTGGGTGCTGAGCACACCTGAAAATATATTGAGAGGGGGGGGGGGGGGGAGGGGCTTAGTATGCAAATCACCCCCGCAGTCGGCGCCTATGAACATACTCAGTGCGCACGGCTGGGATTCGAATCCCGAGCTACCCGTCAATTGTCGACCAAGCGCAATGTGAATCACGTGCTTTAAACCGCGCGGCCACCAATTAGAGTGCCAGAATGAGTGGTTTCGTGCTCTACCGTTTCATGTTGACCGAATGTTAAGTGCTCGAATAAACAATATTACAAAACTGATCTAATATCATCCCGTGATGACCGACTTTTGTCCTTTTTGCGGTCATTTTCACTCTACTCCTGAGTACTGCCCGTAAAGTAGCCGAGCTAGTTGTGAGCCTAGCTAACATACTTCACTTACTTGAAAAATTACGTCTGGAGGCGAGATTCTGACCCAGGACCCTTCACTTAACACGCTAACGCTCTACCACTGAATTATCCAGGATTCGCTCCCTCTGCCTTAAACTATGGGTGAATAACACTCCCACTGTCTTGAACTATGGGTGAATAACACGCCCTCTGCCTTGAACTATGGGTGAATAACACTCCCTCTGCCTTAAACTATGGGTGAATAACACGCCCTCTGCCTTAAACTATGGGTGAATAACACTCCCTCTGCCTTAAACTATGGGTGAATAACACGCCCTCTGCCTTGAACTATGGGTGAATAACACTCCCACTGCCTTAAACTATGGGTGAATAACACGCCCTCTGCCTTAAACTATGGGTGAATAACACTCCCTCTGCCTTGAACTATGGGTGAATAACACTCCTCTGCCTTAAACTATGGGTGAATAACACGCCCTCTGCCTTGAACTATGGGTGAATAACACGCCCTCTGCCTTGAACTATGGGTGAATAACACTCCCTCTGCCTTAAACTATGGGTGAATAACACGCCCTCTGCCTTGAACTATGGGTGAATAACACTCCCACTGCCTTAAACTATGGGTGAATAACACTCCCTCTGCCTTAAACTCTGGGTGAATAACACTCCCTCTGCCTTAAACTATGGGTGAATAACACTCCCTCTGCCTTAAACTATGGGTGAATAACACTCCCTCTGCCTTAAACTATGGGTGAATAACACTCCCTCTGCCTTAAACTATGGGTGAATAACACTCCCTCTGCCTTAAACTATGGGTGAATAACACTCCCTCTGCCTTAAACTTTGGGTGAATAACACTCCCTCTGACTTAAACTATGGGTGCATAACACTCCCTCTGCCTTAAACTATGGGTGAATAACACTCCCTCTGCCTTAAACTTTGGGTGAATAACACTCCCTCTGCCTTAAACTTTGGGTGAATAACACTCCCTCTGCCTTAAACTATGGGTGAAGAATGACCCTGAGTGCAGTAAGAATCCAGGATAGCTCAGTGGTAGAACATTGGTGCGTTAATCCAAGGTTCATGTGTTCAATTGAACGTCAATGAAACGTCGAGATTTATCAACATCTCGAGTTCGATCACAATACTCTCTCTACCTGTAAGATAATTAGAAAGTAAATAAATATTGTTCTAATCATAACAATTATTGTGACCCCACCCGAAACACACCACGACTTCAAATGGGGTTGCAACCCTTAGATTAGCTGACCATTGCTTAGCTAGAGTTACAGGGACTGAATGATGGAGAGAGAGAGAGATAGTTGGAGGCTGTGTATGTGTATGTGTATGTGTATGTAGATCAGGCCAACCATCAGCGGCATGGAGCTCTCTTGTCTGCATTGAGGATCTCGCTAACTGTAACACCCGGTTGCTTGCAGGGGGGAGAAACTACTTGTCAAGTGGTTCTGCGCGCCTCCACCGCGCACGAACTCAGGGGTGTCCACCACTACAGATGATGGGACACATCTCGTGGGAAGGACAGTCTTAGCAGAGAATGTAGGGTCGCTAGAAAATATCGTGTTTTTGCAATTTCTTTATCCAAAATAAATCAAATACTGCTCCAGTATCAACGATTACTTTAATTTGCTTCTCATGGTGATATCAACAATTGTTTAATATCTGTCATAAGCATAGCAGCATTAGATGAGAACCTTTTTAAATTAAGATAAAAAGTTTTCATCGAGTTCTAAGACACCCATGACAGATACTCAACAACTGTATGAAGAAAATTAAGCTAAATGTTGCCTCGGGAGCAGTATTTTATTTATTTTGGACAAATAAATGTTTTGCTCTAAAAACTGCAAAATTACTGGCCTTTCTTCGCGTTCCCTTCCACCTCTCCCTGAGGCGTCATAAATAACCAAAATAATCCTCTGCCATCTTAAAATCTTTTGTTGTGACCGTTCTAAAAACTATATTTCATCTTTGTAGAAAGAAGGCTGTATATAATATGTTTATAGCCATTTACTTTAATCTCCAAAGCGCAATATTTAGCGTAAGACGTTGTTGAATATTAGCTAATTTAACCCTTTAGGCATATATTGATAAATTTGGAGGACATTATCACCATAATTATAGATTACTTGCGCACATGGGATTATAACCTTGATTTTCTTGTCACCGGTAATCCAGTATATTGTGAGCCGGACATCCTATGCCACTTTGACTGCTTGTTTCGTTACCGACTGTACTTAACTCGCGTCTTTCTTTCAGTCTTAGGATGTAAAATGGAGGTTAAGGGTATAAACAGTGACTATAGGATTGAAAGTTTTTCATTGACATTTTTACAATCTAAATAAGATTCGTTTGAAGGTGAAATTAGTTTATTTTAAACAACGTTTCACGTGAAATATTGCACTTCTTGGATCAAGTTAAATTGCTATAAACATAAAACTAGCCCCTTTTGAACAAATAGTCATTTTTAATAGAGCTAAAACTGAACATTTTGAACTAATTGAGGACTGTTTGAAGCTCTAGAACAACCATTTCCATGAGAGACACACGTCAGTTTGAGAATATGTCCCTTGAGGTAGGTGGCACCAGCCTCGGTGGTCGCATGGTATAAGGCGTCAATGATGGGGAGATCAGGGGTTAGAATCCCGGTCGGGTGTACTGAAGGTGGTTTCTTACAAAATTATTTTACAAATAAACGCTGGTACGCTTCTTATAAATTCAACCTTACCTCAACTTGAACGCATTAGTATAATTATTACATATGTGTACAACCCGAACGGGTAGTAAGACGTGGTGCTAAATAAAAAAGTTGGCAGTCCCATTAAATTAGACAACATACAATCATCACCAGGTTTACCACCGCGAGTAACTCAGTCTGGTATAAAACGAAGGTTTTCCAACCGATTCGTCTCAAGGACCTCAAACACTTTACGATAAAGTTTACCGGCAATATTAAACACCCGTTTGTTTCCGCTCGCTCTATTTCCGCCGCTAAACCCACGGGTGGTACCACGGTCGTAATTGTTCTCTCGTCTGGGCCACACATGTGTCCCCCCCCCCCTTATGTTTGAGCGGGGGGAGGCGGCGAGTCTCCAGGTGTCTCAAAGAGAACTACCCTAGGTGAAGAAGCAGGGGTCCCGTCACAACGAGTGTCTTCATACAACTGGTGACCTGGTGGTCTAGGTCGTGATGGGCACAATCTAATAAAAATAATCGAATAACTCGATTATGTTGTGTAATCGGGAATACTCAGTAACTTTACTCAGACCTTATTATTTTATATTCTCTTTCCTTACCAGCTAGAGCTAAGTGAGAATCGACCTTAATGGCTGGGCTGTTTACCATGCTATTTCCATTTAAAAGGCACATTCCCTTAGAGCTCATTTTTCCGCTGCTACGCAAAAATGACCCTTTATGGTTTAAATATTGCACGTGCATTTTCAATACGAAATACTCGCAGATGTAAGGTACACAATCGAAAAGCATGCTAACTAAGTGTATCACATTTCCGATTCTTTTTAAAAGTACTCGATGAAAGTTACTCGATTTTTTTTTAAACTCGGGACCTTGGCAGTCTTATTTCCACAATCGCATATAACGAAACTAATTATTGTATTTCTTAATTATTTTGATTATAATTTCTCCTTAGTAAAATATGATTATTGATAAATCGAAACTAATTTGAGTAAGTTACAAAATAGAAAAAAAAACTTCTTTCACTTTTAAAAAGGTACAATTATTCTCAATTTATTTAACATAAATGTATAAAGAAAAGTTTATTTTATTAAAATGAGCACATAACAATTTTTTGGTGAGACACTTCTTAAAACGCATATTTTCATATTGACTGTACAGGCAACGTTAAAATTGAAAATAAGGGGGGGGGGGTCGTCCACTGTCAGTGTCTACTGACTACTATAGGAAGAGATCATTGCAAGACTCCGAGTAATGTTGTCCAACCGACTGCCACGGGACGATTCGAGTAGATGATTCGCTAAAAATTACTCGATTGTGCCCCATCACTAGAACTGCCTCACAGGAGGAGATCTGCCGCTCTAGAATGTGAGTCACTTGTTCCGTGTTAGATTCACGCATGCGCATTCTAAGATATCGAGGCAGGGCGGGACCAGTTCCCCGACTGGTCTTGTCTGCTACAAGACTGGTTCACACGGTCAGATGCGTCTCTCCCCTCCTTGTTAGAGGCCCCTCCATGAGCCGACTACGAGCTTAGTTCTTAATATGGAAGCCATTTCGAATATGTTGAGAAAGTTCGTCCTTGGAGGAAGCCACTTTGGTTTGGACAGACTCACACAGAGTGAGGACCAAACTTGACGTGGTACACGAGATTAACTTACTACAAAAGAATCATAGATAAAACTAAAAGAGGATTATAAATAAAGGTTCTCATTCTAAAAGCATTTTATTCCATACAAGTTCGTATCTGAAATATGTATATGATACCCTTAAGGCGATTGACCCTTTTCATTTGGCGTGGAAATTTGGAGACATGGGAACAAACGGTTATCTTCAAGAATTTTTTATTTTTTTGCAATTTTATTTCTGAAAACGGTTTGTTCAACAATAGAAGCATATTGATTAAGCTATACTTTGTATGTACACCTCCTATCATTTTAACAGTGATCAAATATCGATAAAATTGACATTTTTCAATAGAAAACTGCCGGCTTCATAGCAAAAAATAAGAAAATGTAACAATTAATAAACATTGATACATTATATTAGAAGGGATGTTGAAAATATTAACATATAAATTTCACTCGTTCTCGAGAAAACTGATATTTCCAAACTTATGATTTCCCCGCAAGACCTGTCCGGTAGCTAGCGCCATCTACTGTTCCCGTGATCCATCTGTTCTTGTTGGTGCGGAAGGTTACTTTGGTCAGTTGTGATGCCAAGCCACGCCTTTCACCCTCCCTCCCAACATCCCACAGAATAGGTTTTAGACTTGCACCCGACAGGACCAAAGGGCTTAATTATTTTCGAGGGTTTTTGTCTAAAACAGATTTTAATGCGTTATTTAAGCCGATCATTGAGCTATATAATTACCCATTTCATTCCTTATAATTTACGTCATCCATCGTCATTTATAGTCAGTTTCAAATCGTGAATTGGACATTCCAGTAACATGTCACTTGTGTCTTTGTCGTGTTATGATTGTATAGTCGCTTCCTTGTCTTAGTCCTTTTTTGTCCAAAAAGTGTCGACGCGTTCAAACACCTTCTCTCCAACAGATTCGTCCTCGTTGTCCCTGGTCTTGAGTCAACACTGGGTTGATCCTAGGTCCTTATTTTCTCTCTACCAGTTCCTTTTTATTGATTTACGAACGTTACACAAATACAATTACTAAACAACTCGTTATTGGTCCTAGTCAGAATGTACACTGGCACGTGGATGGTTGTTCTTGCCGCGTCTGGCGTAGCTCTTCTGCTGCACACCTTCCAGCGTCGCTTTACGGCGTCTTCAGGTTGCATTGAGGCCCAACATCTTAAACAGCCTGCAGTCCGGCGTCAAGTCAGCTGATGGTCTGGCGTTCCAGGTCGTCGTAAACGGTCCGTTTTTCGACGCGTTTTTTCCCCCTCTGAAAGAGTATGAGCGTTTTCTTTTAGTCCGTTAATTTGTATCACGCGTTTATAAATAGCTCCATGTAGATTTTCAACTAAGTCCATGTTAGGTGGTGCCACCTAACACAGACGTCCTTTATTCGAATCCTGACCGGTTTAGTATAGATCCTGATCGTCCTTTATTATCACACGTTTGTTATACATCGGCACTATATTACTTTGTTCGGTCAC
>JBCFYV010001001.1:35523113-35543113 GCA_039000515.1 Timema cristinae | reverse complement strand
TAATACTATAGTAAAATGACATCAATGTTGACCTATAAAATATGTTTGTATTTTCTAAATGTTATTAATGAACGCGTAAATTATATACTTACTACCCAAAAGATAGATCTATATTATATAATGATTTTTAGTTATCTTTTTCGCCTCCAAAGGTGAAAGTGGTTGAACGTGACGAATCTGAACACAGCTATGGTCCGTCCAACACTAGTTCGAGTCCCATCTTGGGTATTGAGAGCAGAGCTCCACTGGCCGTTGAAATAGTTTTCAGGCAGTTCGGAGTCGAACACAGGACTAGCTTCGTGTGTGGTATTTTGCTGGTGGTTAGACTTTGGATTAATTTGACCAATAAAGCAATGGAATATTTTTCATGAATCTTAGCTTCAACGTCAGTGACGATCCAAGTCTTGACGCGAAATATATAACAAGGTGGAGCATTGTCACCATCTTATTCTAGGTTAAAAACTGAGCTACATCCTCAGGATGTTGTAATTAAATATACTTTATATTAGTCTAGTGTACCGTTAGCACCCGTAAACGCCATTTTTTGAAATTTGTTTAGAAAGCACGTCTTACTACCCGATCAGGGTATGCGTTATGTACTAACTTCGTTATTGTGTTAAGGTTGACGGAGGCATAATTTAGAGGAATTGTCTTCATTTTCATTGAGGGAAAAGGGAAATCAACTTAGGAAACATAACCCTTCCCTACACGTTTCCGGGACCTCGATCGTCCCGTCAACGGCAGTCCAGTCTATTACGAGAGTGACGTCTTAGACCATTTGGCCATCGAAGTAGGTCAACGTCAATTTCAAATTTGAATGTAGGTTATTGAACTAAAGTTACATAACTATCTTTGCTTGAGATTTTATAAAATAACTTTGGTCTAATATAATATGGCATTCGGCAATTATATTAACACAGTATTTGTATTTTAATACACGGAGCCTTTATTATTGCTGATCTTAGAAATGTTTCTAGTTGTGATTTGTTTTTAATAAATTCCTAATAAGTATATAATAGCTCTACGCGAGTAATTGTATGTAATTTATATCTAGTAACAATTTCAATTTGATTACGAATGTAACAGGAACTCTACACTGTCGCTGAGAGCAAACCGCCCAACAAACCACCGCTGTACTCTCTTGTCAACTCTCCTCTCTAATTAAAGTCGCTAACCAACAAGGCCTAATGGGAAACACAAACATTGTCTGAAGAGTGAAGAGAGCGATGTAATTGGTGTGTCACGCGCAGTCCACCTCGAGACGTTGCAAATATTAGGGCTGAGCACTGCTAACCTTCCAACACAATCTGCAGTGCTAGCCTAACTTAACTTAACTGAGCCTAACCTAGCCTTGCTTCCCCTCTCGCCAATAAATAATTTTACCTCAGACATACTTTTTACGGAGCAGCTAAAGTTCAGCTTAAACTGAACTGAAGTCTGGTGGCGAAGTATTATATTCACCTCTAGTTAATATTATACTATGAATGCCCATTCCACCTATTTACAATAATCTTTCTAGGCGAATGAACGGTGTCCATTCCAACAATCTCTCACATAAAAGTGACTCTCACTCAATCACCGCTCAGAGGACTGCGTGTGTTGACTCTACAGACTTGAAATATTTTGTTTTCGACATACAAATAATTTAACAAACTTTTTTTAATTTTGTTAAAGCAGGGTTTCCACGCACCTGGGAAACTGGGAAAATAGGGGTTTTAATTTGTCTGGATTAAACAGTGAAAATACAGAGAATTTCACACACAAAAACTATTAAAAATACTAGAATATTTATGAATTTAGAACATTTAACTATTTTTTTTTACTGACGCGTCTTATACCCGTTTGCGTTACACATCTAACATTAAACTGAAAGCCTTAAAATAAGGGTCTTTATAGAGTAGAACCTGCCAATTAAAGAATCAGACACATAGATTAGAACACAACCGAAGGCCCTTAGCCCCTTACCCCTTTCGAAACATTGGGCTGCATGGTGCTAAATTTATTTACCCATCAAGGTCAAATCAGAAGGTTTTAACACCAACCACAAAACTATGTATTAGTTAATTTTATGAAAAATTTAATTTAACTCTCCTGTACTTTAATCTCTGGTTTTGAGAGTTGGGAACTCCTTCTAGAAAACAAAAGGATGTTTGTAGTAATAAAATAGTGGTAGCCTTGTAAGGAGAGTTAACCTGAATGTTCGATAAGAAATAATTTAGCATAAAATATGAGTATAGCTTGTGTTCTCTTCTTGACCTCGAATCTTGGTTCATTAAACATCACTTGATTTAATAAATTGAAATTTAATATTGAATTATATCTCTGAATAACATGTCGGGGTGTTTGGTTGGTGGTATATATTAATCATTGGTTTCCAAATTGAGTTTAAGTTTATAATATACCGGATGTCCACCGCGACACTCCACTGAACTGAACTTTTGTGTTTAAAAAGTTGGAGTCTCATAGTGGATAAGCTACCGTACACCTGTATAGAGGTTTGTGTCCAGTGTTTTTGTATGTTCGGCTAATATAGACTCTAATAAATTCTATTAAATTTTAAATCAAATCAACGTTCCACAGACTGAATAGCTTAGGACTAAGGCATTATGTTAATCAAATTAAGTGGGAAACTACCACATTCGGTGGTCGCATGGTCTAAGGCATCACTCTCCCAATAAACGGAAATGCCGATGACGGAGGGATCGGGATTAGAATCCCGGTCGGGTGTTCTGAGGTTGGTTTTCCACTCGACCTTCACGCAGATGTGTTACCCTTCCTTTAAATTCAACCCTACTCATCCCTAACATATTTGCCTATTTTAGTACATATGCGTAAAACCCGGACGGGTAGTAAGACGTGGTGCTATTAAAATAGTGCTGAATGGCCTGTTGGGTTGAAAGTTCTGCTCCCTGGTCAGCGAGGAAGTATCAATCGCTGCTTTGTCGTTTTCTGCAACTTTTTCTCTATTTTGTCTCAAGTTATATATAAATTAGTCAAAAGAGAGAGACGAAGGGAGTTGGGAAGTACGAAGTTTCCCAAGATGAATGCGAGTTCAAAAACCACCCTTTTTCATGTCAGTAAGAAAGGAGGGGAAATAAACTCTTTACAGTATCTCAAGGTAAAGAGGAAAGCTCGCTGCTGGTTCTCAAATATCTTCCAAATTTTCTGTTGGGAGACTCAAAAAATCGCGGTATTTGTTAGAGGAAGGTTAAATCTAGAGCCCTTTTTCATCATATAGTCTCGTAGCTCCGCAAATATGCTTAGAAAGTCGTTGAAAATCTGTTAATGTCACACTTCTACACATTTCCCCCTGTTAATTAAATTAAGCTATAGGGTTTTTAAGTAAAAAGAACCCTGTTGGAATCTTTCGACTTTATCTTAGCATTAACCATATTTTGAAATAACTCATCGTAGAGTTAAATATATGTTACGGCCATACTGCGACCTAGTCGCCGCAGACAAAACGCCACGACCAGGTCGCTAGTATGGCCGTAGTCTAAACTAAACTTCTGTGCATTAATTTCTCGTTTACCTAGGCGGCGCCTTAACTCTCTAGCTTGCATGGAAACCGGGGAAGTCCGTGAGTGAACGGCGCATTAATGACGCAGGATCACGTGATGGGATTGTGTGGTTTATTTTGAGCGCTGCCGCTTTGAAGAAATATGATTACGAAACGCAATGTATTGTATAATGGTCGGTCGGTGGAAATGGAGGTCGCACATCAAAATAACCGCATCATGCCGCTAGCATTATTCTTCCCTTCTGGGCTATCAGTCAAGCTTTTTCCTTCCTCTACGCCGCAAACGTTAATATTAATACCTGATGTTTGTAACCCGTAGCGGTGGCTCAGCGGTCTAAGAGTAAGATTCACACTCTCGGGACTGTGCGCCGACCGTGCTTAGTGTCTTTAGGGCTGTTGACAGGGAGGTCGAGAATCGAACCCTGACAGACCCGGGGTTGTTTTCCTATCGACTCTTTACCAGCTCGGTTGAGTTTCCCTTTAGCTACCCCTCCCACTACCCCATGAATATTAAGTTGATAAAAACCGTCGTGTTGCCCGCATCGGTGGTTGCATGATCTAAACACGTCATTCTCGCGTTGGCCTGGACTTCTGTGACGGAGAGGTTGGGGTTAGAATCCCGGTAGGGTGGATTGAGGGTATTTTACCACTCTTCCTCCATTCGTATTGTGGGTACATTTTCTCTGAATCCTACCCTCCTCATCACTACCCCTATAGTGGTGAGTTGGAAGTATTCTTCTTCGTGTAGCGTGAAAGTATATTAGTTATGATTAATTAGGAGTGGTTTTATTCACTAATAGCCCCTACTTACGCAAATAATACTTGTGTGAACAATAGTTTTTTGTTTAAATTTTAATATATAAACTATGTCTCATATTTTAATGTTCTTCAAATAGTTGTATGGTCATGGTAGGCCTCTCTAAGGGCATATAATTATTTCAAAGCGATCAACATTGCAAAATGCCACTCTATGTACTCTACAATGGCACATTTACGCTTTCAAAATTGACATTTGCGGAACACATGGTTCTCCGTATGAATACATGAGAGTATATCTAGTAGTGTTCTGGTCTAACGAATGCCCTCTTAAAGGCATCAGACTATACAACAACTATTTAACTAAACTTGTTAACCGAGGGTATGTCATTAATTATTGGCATAAACCAGAAAACCCATTGTTAGTGTGTTGCTCTAGATTTGAACGATAGTGTCTAAAAGTGGGAGAGAGTTTGCTAGGTCATGTGTGATCTCAAGTCGCACATACGTGAACTCCACCTGAGCGATCGTACCTCTAGTACACTTTAGAAATAAGTAATCTAACTTCTTAGACTGCTCGTATACTTCCACTAACATTTCCCTCTTCCGCGTCTATACACACACAACACACACACACACACACACAATACACACTCTCTCTCTCTCTCTCTCTATCCTCTCATACCATTATTGAAATATAAACATCACTTTTCTTATTTTAAACAAACACATGCTTTTAGGAAGATTCCTTCAAGACATTTTTACGAAGAGCACAAATAGTTTAGGAATTGGGAAGTTAATTTTTTTAAGCATTTTTTTAATAATTAATTTTTTGTTTTCTATGGTATCTGGAAAATTCAAAAATGAAGGTAGAGTATAAATATAAACGTGCCCTTTCAGCGTCGGCGCGTCATTTTCAATCGTTTCTAAAATATGTTTTTATTTATAGGGAAAATAATGAAAATTGACCGGGCATTATTGGTTTGGAATATTATACTCCATAAAACAATTAAAAAATATAAACTAAATGAATACATTTATGGAAAATATTGAGAATCTAGTTTTTTAATAAACTATTTGGTCTTGGTAATATCCTCTTATTTTAAAGAAGAGTATTATATTTTATTTCAACATTATATAATAATTATATTACTGTATATTGGACTAATTTACCTTGTATGTTGTGAAATTTGTTTAAAAATTAAATTTGTAACTTATGTATAAAACCGCAACGCATAACAGTATGACGTTGACATAATATATATAATCCCAGCCTTTAAGTAAAACATTGTTACCAACAGAGAATGTTTTATTAAAAAACTATTCTACAGGTATATTTTCTTTTAGCCTTTTTACTACAGGTTCCACTCTTACAAACAATTGTCAGTATTCACTCTTACCTATTTTTCTATAAAAAGTGCGCCTCAAGATGGGAAATCAATTCTTGGCTTGCTGCATACGTGAAACGGATGTGACGTCACAGCTACATATCTATACTTATAAGATAACATGTCCTGATTTGATGACTGACTGACTGATTCATCATCGCCGAGCGCAAATTATCAAGGCTACAAGCATGAAATTCGGACTGTATATTCATTTTGTTATGTAGGCACCCACTAAGAAAGGATTTTAGAAATTCCAACCAAAGGGGTCAAAATAGGGATGATAATAGTATGATAATATGTATGAAAGTCCGTCATTTTGAAAGTCACATAAATAAAATTTTGTATTTCGGTTATTGACGTAAAACAAATAAATACGTGTTTCAGTAATTTCGGAAATTTTATTTAATAAGGGATGAAAAAGGGGGTGAAAGTTTGTATCGGACTTGCATTATTTTTGATCTGGGGTCAAGTTATGGTCATCACGTAACGTTAATATTTTAAATTAATCTGTAAATACATATGTATATTTTCGTATTTGTATATAATCAACTTCCACGCGAGCAAAGCCGCGGGCAACAGCTATCTAGTCTTAGGATATAGGATTGCTGGGGGGAGGAAGCGCGGATTGACGAAAATTAGAAACGAAGGCCATGTCATAAGGATGACTCTTTTCCATCTCTAGCATTGCTTAAGGACATTGAGTGACTCATTTGTACCTGGACCTACATGCTCTGCATTCGGTTATTCAAACTTTTTTTTATTTTTTATTCCACACCTGGTTTGTCGGTCAATCCTACGTTTATGACCTCACCTAACGTAACAACGGCGTGGTGTGACCAGTTAGTACGGTTTGATTCAAACATTTACTGAAATTCATCCTTTTCATCCCTGTTCGAACTTCATTGTACGAAAATTTGTTTACACCTTTAATTCAATTTAAAAATAATATTATAAAACATAATTTCAAAATAATTAACTGACATTTCATGTTTATCAAGTGACTCTGGGACAAAATAAACAACCGCCCATGCCTTCCCTTTAATATAACTTATATTATATTTTTTAATTTTTAAAAATATTTTTCTCCTAGAAAACCACTTTTCCAAACAATTTTACGTGTTACTATTTTTTATTTTATTATACTTAATTTTTTGATAGGGATATTAAAAATAGGAGGTTGGCGCTATAATTACCTCTAAGCGAAAATAGTTTCATCACTGTATGTATGTTATGGTATGTAATTATGTTATGTATGTAAGATAATATGTAAGGTATGTCTGTTTGTTATGTATGTTATGTATGCATAGCACTCAACCGATAGTTGGTTCCATCGTCGTCGGAAAAACCCTAAGCAGCACTGAAGAAGAGTACTAGGGAAATGAGGGGTGAGGTAGTTTCTCATTGCTTCCCTACTGAACTAGAAGGCATATTGCATACCTGTCTGCCAAGCCATCAACTGACCCTACAAGCGATACCTTCACTCCATTCATCACAGGGACTGACTCTATATTGAATGTTATTAAAAGTATCGTTCATCCCCTCGGCCACTTTCATATTTGTCAGAACCGTAAGGGAGAATTGAGATCTCATGTAAGTAACGTTAGATATATTATATTGTGAACACCATATCTCGCCAGAGATAGCCGATAGCTAACCAATTAAAACCCATGCGAGAGGCTGATGTCACCCGTCAAAGTACTAACAACGCGCGATACCAGTAGCGTTCAGTAATGTTTAGTCATTTTTGTGCTGTCATCGCAAGCCTTGACATTTGTCGGTGAGCCCCCCCCCCCCCCCCCCCCCCTTTCCCCCCGTTTTGTAGCGCGCGCGCGAGTGGTCGCCATGTTTGTATGTTAATGGTGACATTTTATCATGGGGGGAAGTCCCTCTTCAACCTAAAACCACGGGCCACTGACTTCTCTAAGAGCTGTGACGTCACGACCTTGACTTCTCCAGCGTCATCGGGCTATGTGAAGAGTTAGTTGGGGTAGTTGTTACCTGTCTCAACCATAAAAAACTGTTTTTGGGGAAAAACGGAGAGCTACGATAAAAACAACTTGGCCTTATTCTGTCGATAAAAAATACGTAAAATTTTAATATGATTATTAAAAAAATACCTGGGGGGTTTGTTTGTTTGATAATTGAATAATTAAATAAAAAAAACTAAGCCTTTTTAAAACTAATAGCATCACTAATTAGGATTGCCTTTTAAAAAAAAACTCTGAATAAAGAACCAAAGGTGCAGTCAGAACATGATATATTTTCCGTTTTGTTTTATAATTAATAGAAAGCGCTTATTGCATGCTATTATTAATACAAAAATCATACTATTAGTGTAAAAAAAATAGTAATTAGGGCTCTAGCATGTATTTTTTTCTGGTGCAAGGTTTCTTTCTTATAAAAAGTTTGGAAAACCCCGATCTAAGGAAAAATCGCTCTTGGGATACAGGGATTATTTTGACTGCCGTTGATGGGGATCGGGGTTTAGAACCTGGCTGGTGTATTGTGGATGGTTTCTACTAAATCGTTTCTCCACATTCCCTCAACGCAAATGCGGAAAACTTTTCCTCTTAATTATCCCTAACACATCAGCGTAATTAATGTGCAATGTGTTTTTACAACCCCGAACAGATTGAGACATGGGGGACAAAATGTTTATGTATTTCTTGGCGGGGCAGAACCCCAACGGGAGCAAACTGATCGACAACCAAGAGGTCGACACGAGAGGGCCAACTGCTCGACAAACTTTGAATAATCCTGTCAAGAGTGGGCTAAGTGACAGAACAGTTAATTCAATACACGATTTGGCCTTGTTTACACTCAAATAATTTCTTCCCCAACTCGTCAGATTAACCTCAACTTCTTGGCATATTTTTTTAGGTTTGCTAAAGGAAAATGTAGGTGAAAATAGCTCGAACTAATGACCTTATAAAAGAATATCACGAATTTAAACAGTCGCAATTAATTCTGCAACGCTGGCGCAACATTAAAGAACAGTGAGCGCTGGTCCACACGTATGAACTATCTTATTTTTATATTAATGTTTAGAGGTTTAGGAGGGTATAATTTAGAGAAAATATACCCGCTTTTCCATAAAGGAAGAGTTGAAAACCACTGAGTTAAAATTCCTTAGTGGCCTTTATTAAAAAATTTTAAATTTGACAACAGTTTTTAAATAGTAAGTAAAAAATTGTAACCGTCAATAAGCGGCAGTAAAAAAGATTTTTATATTTTTAAAGAGGTATTTTAATATCACCCGATATCCAGTGCTACATATTTTAATTTTTAGCACCGCGTATACTTACTAAGAGTTACTATCCGTTCCGGGTTTTCGCCTATAACTAACTAGCAATGTTTTGGGGATAAGCTTGAATTTTAGGGAAAAAGCACCGATTTTCGTAAGTGAAGTGGGAAAACCATTTTGAAAATCCCCCCTTCATTCAACCGACTGGGTCAAACCCCTGGGAATGGCCTTACGTTTAAGGTGTCGGGTGGAAATGAAGCATAATTATTTAGTACTGTTTCAAAACCCTTTTGGAATTTTTGGTAAGCAGGAAGGCATCGTTTAAGGTACAAGACCCCGCCCCTTAAGTTTTAAAGAAAGGCTGCTAAGCGACGTGGGTGGTAAAAAGAATGGATGGGTCAACACGCATGATCGAGCCCGACGAAACTCTTGCTCGGATGGAAAAAAGGAAGCTTGGATTTAAAAAAGTAAAAGTACAGGGTGGGGGCTGGAAATTGTTTGACAAGGGTGGGGGGAGGAGACTGGAGGAGAGGAGATTGGGGGAGGGGGAATCTAGATCAAGGGAGGAGGGGGGGGCTGCGTGGGGCAGAATACAAAACAGGGACATAAACACTTCCCATTAAAAAAAAAAGCCCGTTTTAAGGTTAGGAAAGGTTTGGGTTGGGGGAGAAACAACCACCCCATTCAAAAAGGGGGGTCATTGTTAACCTTTTGGGGGAAAAATGGGGCGAGAACTGTCACTTCAACCACAAATACTATTTTTTATAACCTTTTAGTTTTAAAAAAACCCTTTTTTGTTTACTTGAGCCCCCTTTAACTGGGTTTTCTCGGGGTGTTTGTTCTCTTGTGTCGATCGCTTTGGGGTTTTCTATCCGGCCCATCACTTTGTACTCCCAAAAAATGAGTTTTTCTAGCATTTGGGGCCCCCAATTTGTGTCGGCCCCCTTGACCCACCCACCTTCCAATTATATTTTTAAAAGCTTGTAAAAACAAATTTTTTGTCTAGCAGTTTTAAAGGGGCAACCCAAAAAATTTTCTGGGGGGGGTAACCCGTCCCCCTGTCCACCAACCGAAATGTAAATTTCATTTTTTTTAAAAAAAATGAATCCCCCTCTTTTAAATAATTTAAAAAAGCTCTTTTTAAAAAGTTTTTTATTTTGAGTGATATATTTTGGGGGGAATTTTTGCAACCTCTTTTTTTGGGGGTGGGGGACCGGGACCTTCAATTGGGGGGAACGGGTTTCTCGGAAATACCTAGGCCCACTGCTGGAAATGTTAAATGTTAGGTCAAAATCTTTTTTATTTTACTGGCTTAGGGAAAATCTG
The DNA here is from genome assembly GCA_039000515.1 of Timema cristinae. Lineage (NCBI taxonomy): Eukaryota > Metazoa > Arthropoda > Insecta > Phasmatodea > Timematidae > Timema > Timema cristinae. The sequence goes on along the minus strand of JBCFYV010001001.1, from coordinate 35,532,879 downwards.
GGAAAAAAATATATATGCCTAAAATTTTTTTAAAATTGTTTTTTTTGTGGAAAAATTCCCTAAAGTTTTAAACCCCAAATTAAAATGAAGTCATTCTATATGTCTTTTGGGGTTTTAAAAATTTTCTTGATTAGTCCAATAAATTAAAGAAAATTTTTAAAAAACCTTTTGACCCGATTGAAAATTTTTTTTTAAATTCCCATTTTCAAGTTTTCAAGTCAAATTGGTTTTGCCCCAAATGCCCCACCAAGATTTTTTTCAGTTTTTTTACCGGGAAAAAAAAATTTGGGAATTTTTTCAAAAAAAATAAAAATTTTTTTACTTAAAATTAAAAAAACCCAAATTTTTGTTCTCGCCCCAGGGACGGGGTTTTTTAAAAAGGCAATTTCTCTACTACGAAGGGGCGTGTGGTTGCGCCAAATGAAAAAAATTTTGGCTTTTTAAAAACATTTCACTTTTGAATCTTTGAAAACTTAAAAGCTTTCAACTTCAAAAATTAAAACTTAAAAAAAAAATTAGAGTTTATTTTTTTAAATTTGACAAAAAAAAAAAAAATTTTAAAAAATACTTCTTTTTATTTAATTTTAAAAAAAAAAAAAAGTAAATTTAAAATTTTTATTAAAATTTTTTAAAAAAAGTCCCCTGCTTATTTACAAAAATGCAAGGGTTCATCAAAAACTTTTAAAAAGGGGGAAAAAAAAAAAAATTTTTTACAAGTTTTTAAATAGTTTTTTTTTTTTAATTTTAAAATTGATTGAATATTTTTTAAAAATTAAATCAAAATTTGTGTGTTGTGTTTTGTTTATATATATATTTTTAAATATTATTAAAAAATAAAAGGTTTTTTTTTTTTTTTATTTAAAACTTTTTTTAAATACTGTAAAACTTTTCAAAATTCACCCTTACGCGCAAAAAAAAAGGGGGGCCACCCCTTGGGTTTGTCGACTCACCTTTTTAGATTTTTTGGGCAGGTTTAAAAGTAACTTTTTATTCTCTACTTTAATATTTTTTAGTTTTGTTTTCCAACTTTAAAATAGGTTGTGCTTTGTAATTGTTTACGAATAACCCTTTCTACGGGAGAAACTAAAATTTTTTCAGTTCCCAAAAACATTCGAACAAAAAAAATCTTAACTGGTTTTTTCATTAAAGTTTGGTTTTCAAAACTGGTTTTTAGAAAATTTTTTAACCCCAAAAAAATTTTTTTTCTTAAAAAAACCAAGTTTTATAATCCTAATAAAAGGGAAAGATTTAAACTAAGAAAAAACTTAAAAAAAATTTTTGGGGTTGGGAGGAAAAAAAGTGTTCCCCGAAAAAAGCCCCAAAAAATTTGCGTGAAGGGAAAAAAGGGGAAAAATTTAAATGTTAACCCCAATAAAAAACCCCCCAATTTTATTTGGGTGGGATTAAAACCCGGGGCCTTTTTGGTTTTTTAAAGATCAGGGGTCGGAGTTTGGATAAAATGTTGAACAAATTTGTAAATAAAGGGTTTAAACAATTTGGGGGATCTCCCTTTTCCCCCCAACCCCCCCCCCGCCCCCTTTTCCCCCAAAATTTTTTGACACACAATTGGGAGGAGGTTTGCACCCCCCCTTTTGCGGGGAGAGAAACAGGAAAATCACAAAAAACTGCGGAAAAAAAACCCTCGGTTCAGGGGGCGTCGGGGATCACAAAAACAACTCAAATAATTACTTTAATTTGGCAAAAATGCCCAAAAAAAATTTGTTTAAAAAAAAAAATTTCACAATTATTTTTTTTATTACAAGTGTTAGGATTTCATTATAAACGAAGCAAAAATACTGCAATGGTCTTTAAATTTTCCAGTTTTTACTTGGTGTAAATGACCCGTTACAGTCCCGGGAAAACTTTTAGTTTAACATTGCCTTTTCCACAGAGGAAAGCTCGCAATACCAAACGTAATAAATTTTATAAAATTTCGAGGATTTTTCTTGATTTGTAATGAATTTGTGCACATAAAAATTGAGGGGTTCCTTTTTTATCGATATTCGGAACCACGGAATGTTTGTTGCGAGATATACTATTGAATGGTTAAATTTTTTATTTATGTCAGCTATTTTTTACCTCCATTTTTACAAAGATATTTACTATCTGTGGGAAAAAATATCCTCTCTTAATTCAGTAATTTTTACCTCAAAGACTCGCTTGGATGGTTTGGCTTAAATCTTCTAAAAAACAAAGTATTGCAAAAAAATAAATTAAGTAGCTTTTTACGGGAAAATTCCTTTAAAATCTTTTGACACTAAAATAAAGTGTTCTCTTAACTTGGGAATCAATTCCCTGCTTTAAAAGCATTCTCCCATTTTTTCAGAAGGGTGACTCCCCAGAATGTAAAGAGGGTACAAATTTCATTTGAACTTGAAAATTGCTCCCCCCCCCCCCTCCCCCTTCCCCAACTTAGGTGTAGTGAAGGTCTCGCCGGGGGATAGTATTTTATAAACAGGCAGGTAAAAGGGTGCAAAGTTCATTTGGCCTTACATTATCTTCGTAAACAATGTTGTAAATATTTAATGTTTGAATGTACTTTTTATAACTCACTGATAATTATATATAAAACCCTTTTAATCTTTTCAAAAAATCTTAAATTTTTTTTTACGAAAAATGTTTAAAAAAAGGGCCCTAAAAAATATACATTTTAAAACCCAGGGGATCTGAACAGGTTTATGTACAACTGAAAGTGCCCGGTAAATATTCCATATATAATATATATATATACTTTATTGCTTTCAATGCGTTTAAAGGAAATTAAAATAAAAGCTTTTTTTTTTTTCATTGGTTATTTTAAATGCACTTTCTAAGCATTCAGACTATATGGGCAGACCCAGACACTACCGAAATTTTACCCCTGCGTAAAGACACGATCTGCACTTTTAGCTGGCAGTCATATTTCATGCAAAACTGGGCGATATGGTGTCATGAATCAACTGCATTTCGGGATCGTGCATAAAGGGATTTCAAGCCTTTTTGATTTCGGCCCCACGTTTGACAGCAATCGGTGATTAAAATGTAAAAAAGCAAACGAAAAGGGGACTTACCGACAGACTTTTATTCAAGGGCATTTCTCACAGCGTGAAAGGGGGGATACCATTTTTACGCAATCACCAATCACCAAATTCGTATTCATGACAAACCAAACGGATTTAAACAAGTGTCATGCATGATGTGTGGGGTCGACCGTTCATCAATCATGGGACTGACAATCACGATTACGTCATGCATCAAATCTGTATGGGGCCCCCTTAGCAGAGGCCCATTACACCAAGGATACATTATTATGTATGTTTCCGGGCTTTGGCCTATTTTATTAAAACAATGTAGGTCAAAGGGGGTAGGCCAACTGGTGAGCGACTAAAATTAAAATAGAACACACTGGTTTTTAATAAAGGGTGGCCAGCTGGCGCGCTCGAGCCGGAGCAGTCTAGTTTACGGCGCTAGGCAAAAATTTTTTATGTTGGATCATTGAGTCGGGAAAACGTCATTTTGACATTTTTTTTAATACGATAAGCTTAGACCTTGCTTAAACGGCCTATGTGATCGAAAAGATCATAAACCATAACCCAAAAATTAATATATATTTTTAAAATAAATGTGTAACTGATATGTTAAAATACCCCAATATATAATAAAAGTGGGCCCTTTAAAAATAAGAATCCCCTTAACGGGATAGGGAGGGAAAAACCCCAAAAATAAAAACTTGTCAAGAACCCCCCCTCAGTTCCTGAACCAAGATTCGAACCTTTTCCTCCTACAACAAATATCGAGAGCTATTGTTTAATCACGTGCTGCCGTCGCTTGTTAGCTGGGAAACCCTTACAACTTTTTTTTTCACTTGGAAAAAAAAATTTTGAGACATTCGGATCTTTTAATAGGCTATAAAAATATTTTATAATTTTTAAAGGACTATTTCAGCTAAATTTTTTTCCCGTAAAACATTAACCCTTTAAGGAACCAAATTACCCCAAAAAATGCAATGCTTACGTGTTTTCTATCCCTAAAATGGTATTGTTTAACCTTTTAGCTCAGCACCTACAAACATTTCATTTTTTGTTAAAAGACCCACCATTTATTAAAAACCGTGATAAATTATCCCCTGGCTTTCATAAAAACCCTTTTTATTTTTGTTTTTGTTGGTGTTTTGAAAAATGAAAATACATTTAAAAGAATAAAAAAATAAATAAAAACCCCCCCCTGTGGCGTATTGGCTAAAGCCTTGTCGTGTTTTGCCGATGCTGGGGACGGGGTTCCAAGTTTTACCCCTCCTCCACGCAATGCGGGGCATTCCTTTTAAATTTAACCTTCCAATTCCTAAACCATTAGGTAATTTTACTAAAGGAAACCCGAAGGGTAGTAAGAGCGGGCTAAATAATTAATAATAATAAAAAATTTCCCCATACAATTGGGTAATTATAATGTGAATAAATATCTAAACAAAAAATATACAGAATATATTCTAGGATAAGAAGGAACTAAACAGTCACGAAAAAAAAGCAGCGGCTACAAAATTGTGCGTCAGACCAAAAGGACATTTTTTTTATTTTTATTATTATTATTATTATTATTATTATTATTTTATTATTTTTTGCACCCCGTCTTATACCCTTCGGGGGTTTTACCCTTTCGAAAAGGTAAAGTTGGTGTTTTTGGGTATGAAAGAAGGACCTACACATTAAAGTGGGAAAGAAACCCGGTGGTGACCCGGTATTCCACACATTTACAAGATGTATTGTCAAGGTGAAGGAAGAGTTTTGGAAAACAATAAAAACTGTGCCCGGGGCCGAGGATTGAACCCCCGGCCAGCATAGAAGTCGAAACCCTTTCCCCCAACCACCAGGTCACTTTCCCCAAAATTAAAACATGCATTCCTAGAGATTATTTCCATGTAGATCGCGCGTTAGCCACCCAAAGGGGGTTTTAAATTTAATTTTTGATTTGAAAATAAATTTCCCAAGTTGTCAACAAGAAACAAAAACAGTGCCCCAAAAAAAAAACAAAAAAATATTTTAAAATTATTTGAGAATTTTAAAATTTCGTTTGTTGCTACCTATTTTTTTTTAGTTTTTGTATATTTTATTTTTCCCGCCCATTTTAAAAGAACACACAATTATTTTTTATTCAGTTAGATTTTCAAGAAACAAAAACCTTTAAAACAAAGACAAAAGAAGGGGGAAATTTAAAAAAAGTTATGATGTATTTACACCAAAAACCTTGGGTTGAATCAGTTTTTTCTTTAAAGTTTAGTTTAAAAAATTTTGATGTCCCTGTAATATTTTGTGGATGCTTTTGGTTTACTGTGTTTCAACTCTTAGCTTCTCCCCCTCTAGCTCTTTTTTCCCCCTGCGCCCGCTGTCACTGTACCTTGACACCTGTTGGTGCATTTCGCTTAACTAAGTGTGCATCTTCAGAATGAAAACCCCTGTCCCAGTGGGACCACCGGAGGTTATTTCTGTTTTACAAAAAGGTTTTTGTCCGATTTTCAAAGGGGGACCTTAGAGAGAGAAAACTGAAAAAGTCCCTAACAGTTTTATTTTTTTTTTTTATTGATTTTTCTATCAAAAATACAGATCATATCCTTGAAGAATAACGAATTCGATATCACTTTCACTCCCCGTAATAGCTTTATATTATAAATTTTAGCGTGGGGGTAGGGAAAAATGGACTAAACGGGAAAATTTTTTTGGAAGGAAAAAGTCGGGGGGATTTAAAAAAAAAAAAGCTGGGAAATTTTTCAGATATTTTTTTAAATAAAAACACAATCTATAGAAACTATTTTAGAAACAATTGGGTGCGATTTTTGAAGGGGATTAATATTCATAATCTTTTTTGTGCAGTAATTAAAAAAAATAAAAAAAATAAAAAATTTTTATTTAAGCGTTGCCTTAAAGGGAAAACAATTTTTACTGTCTGTAAAACCGGGTTTAGATCAGGGATTTTTTAAAAAGAATTTAAAAGAATTTTAAACTCGATTAAAGTTCTACTTTAAAACCCTTTTATTTTTAAATTTTAAAGAGATTAATTTTTTATATTAAAACCAAACTTCCCTTTATGACCTAGTTTGTTTTTTTTGGGATTATGTTTTTTTTGCCCTTTTAAGACACAGGGGAGAAAAGGGGAATTGAAGGAAAAGTGACGGTTGGTCTAAAGTTAAGTAAAAAATTTTCCCCCAGGTTTTTAATCCTGCCCCCCCGGGGGTTTGTCGAGCGTGCATTAAACACTGGTGGATTTTAAAGAAAATAATAAAGAAATTTTGACCTATTTATTCATTGTAAAGACTCCAAGCAAAGAATCAAAAAAACAGAAAAAATTATAGCTGGTTTTCCCCCATTACGACATACTTTCCAAAAACTTTTGTAAAAATATTAATGATTAATTACCAGATGGGGAAAGAAGTTATAGTATGAATAAAGGGCAAAAAAATCGTGAAAACAATTTGTTCACTGACACTTAAAAAATACGCCCGAAATTTTACTTACAGGGGAAAAAACTAAACAAATTTTTTACCCATCGTTTATATATTAGAAAATATTATTGATTACTTAGGATAAATCATGCCAGCTTATATTCCCAATTTAAGGGCAGATAAATGCATACCCATTTAAACTCCCAGTCCGCCTCCCCCACAACCCCGAAATTCCCCCCCCAGAAATTGAATACTAAATTTTTAAATACATAATTTTTGTCTTACCAAAAATTTTGTAATAAGGGTCCATGTCTTGAGGTTCATTTTTTAAAAGTGCCAGGACTTTGTAGAAAATAGTAGAGAATTAAAGTTTGTCCCGGGGCATTTTTGAACCAAATAAAGTCCCCGTTATTGGGAAAAAACCCCCAAACCCTTAGTTTGGGCGAGTTTTATTCACCGCGTTTTTTTTGCACAATCCTTCCCGTACTTATATCCCCATGACAAAACCCGTCCCGCTAGTATATCCTCCCGTGTACAAACATGTCCTGCTACTGTATACCCTCCAGTGTACAAACTGTCCGCTACTGAACCCCCCAGGGGGCAAAACCTTTTTACTATTTTATCCTCAGGGTGCAATACCCGTCCCGCTCTGTATATCCTCCGGTACATCCTGCCCCCATGTATATCCCCCAGGTGGGAAAACCTGCCGCTAAGTATATCCCCCTGACAAACCGTCTTTCTACTGTTATCCTCCAGTGTAGAAACCCGCCTAACTGTATTCCTCCAGGTGCAATACCTGTCCACTATGTAATCCTCCAGGGTGCAATACCTGTCCTCACTTTTAAAATTCCTCAGGGTGCAATCCCGTTATACTGTATATCCTCCAGGGTTATGTCCTCCACTTATACCTCCAGGGTAATACCCCCTCTACTGTTTTCCCTCCAGGTTCCCTTTCCCCTGTACTTAAACCTCCAGTGTCAATACCCCCTGTACTGAAAATTTCCCCAGTGTAGAATCCTGTCCTCTACTTTTTAATTAGTAAATTTTAAATTCCAGGTGAATCCCTGCCCCCCTTTATGAAAAATTGGGGGAAAGAAGGATATCCTCCAGGGTGCAATACCTTCCTACTACTCATATCCTTCGGGGTGAATCCGTCCATACTGATACCTCCAGGGTAAATACCGTCCCACCTATATTCCCCCGGGGTGCAATACCTGTCTACTACGTATACCCCGGGTTTTTACCTGTCCTGCTACTGTATACCCTCCAGTTAGAATCCCTGCCCTGCTACTGAATTACTCCAGTGTACAATACCTGTCCCTAATTTAATACCTCCGGTTTTGCAATCCCGGTCTACTATCTATATCCTCCAGGGTGCAATCCCTGTCCTACTATGTATACCTCCAGGGTGCAATACCTTCCTATTTATGCTCCCCACGTACAATCCCTGTCCGCACTGTAACCCCCCCATGTAAAAAACCCTGCCCCTCTACGTTAAACCCAGTGTACAATCCCTGCCCTACTACGTATATCCTCCAGTGTAAACCTGTCCAATACTGTATATCCTCCAATGAAAAATCCCTGTCCGCTATTTAAATTCCCCAGGGGCAATACCTGTCCTACTATGTATATCCTCCAGGTGCAATACCGTCCTACTACTGTTATCCCCCGGGTGCAAAATTCCTGCTATGTAACCCCCAGTGTACAATACCTGCCTCTACGTAAAACCCCCCATGTAAATACCTGCCCTGCTATGTATTACTCCATGTAAAATCCCGTCCTACACTCTATATCTCCAGTGTGCAATCCCGTCCTACAAGTAATCCCCCGTGTACATAAGCCTACACTGTATATACTCCGGGTGAATACCTGTTTACTGTATATTCCGGGTGCAATACCTGTCCTACTACTTTATCCTCCGGGGTGCAATACCTGTTATACGTATATCCTCCGGGGTGCAATCCTTTCCTTTTCTACCTAATCCTTCAGGGTGCAATCCCTGTTGCACTGTATACCTCCGTGTCAATCCCTGCCCTGCTACTGTTTTCCCCCATTGTAAATCCCTACCTGTATGATATCCCCAGTGACAATACCTTTCCCTCTACGTATTCCTCCAGGTAGAATACCGCCCCTCTAGTATACCCTCCAGTGAAATTTTTCCCTGTCCTGCTACTGTATATCCCCCAGTGTACAATACCTGTTCGCTACTGTTATCCTCCATGTATTACCTGTTATACTTAATTCCCCAGGGCAAAAACCGTCCTACACTGATACCTCCGGGTCAATACGTCCTACTACTCTATACCCCTTCGGGTGAAACCCTGTTTAGTATATCCTCCAGGTGAAATCCCTGTCCTAACCATACCTCCGGGGGAAATACGTTACTACTGTAATCCCCCAGGTGAATCCCTTCCTGTTAGATATCCTCCAGGTACAATCCCTGTTGCTAGTACCCCTCCAGTGTAGAATCCGCCCTGCTACTGTAAACCCCTCCATGTAGAATACCTGCCCTGTACGTAATATTCCATTGTACAATACCTGTCCTACTAGTAATCCCCCGGGGGTGCATACCTGTCACTCTAACCCTCCGGGGGGCAAATCTGTCCTACTACTCTAATCCTCCAGGGTGAAATATGTCCTATTACCAAAATCCTTCAGGGTGCAATACGCCCTGCTTGTAACCCTCCTTAAAATACCTGTTGACTGTATACCCCCCATGTACAATACCTGTCCTGCCAGTTGCACTCTAACCGAGTACAGAAACAGATGAAAAGGGATTTTTTTTACATTTTATGCCCGGGCCGGGGATGAAAACTGTCTCTGAGTGCGAAAGACTTGAACACTCAATCTTCACGCAAATGTACGCGAGCTTGGTTACCCCGGATTGTTGCTCGCTATTTTAGGAACACAATTTTTTCCAGTATGCCCCACTTAATTCATTTTTCACTAAAAAATTATTATCTGTCATTCAATTGTTATATTTACTTATTTTTATGCTATTCTTTTTATATTCGATGGGGTCAAACTGATTTCTCTACTATTCATTTTTTTCGATGCACTTTTATTGTTCCCCTCTTTGCCCTTTTCTTCTTTATACACATTCAGTATTTCCTCTTGTTGTTTTTTTTCTTTGTTTTTTTTGGTTGGTTTTTTGAAGCCAAAAAGGGTCCCCTTTTCCCAGTGTCTTAAATGAAAAAAAAAATCTTAAGTCTATCTTTCCCCTCCTCCCCCCCCTCTCTAAGGCCATCCACTCGCCCCCCCCTTTACTAACCTCAACCCCCGTTAGCCCGGACACAAACAAGAGAGTTTGCTGCCATTGCAAAAGTCCTGCGTGTCCGTTTGTTCCGTTCTCAT
>JBCFYV010001001.1:35454719-35523013 GCA_039000515.1 Timema cristinae | reverse complement strand
ACTTGTCATATCCTTGACCATCAGGGTTCAGCTGTCCTCCCACGTAGGAATTGGGAAGGTTTAATTAGAACCCGCATTTGCAGGATAATATTTATAGTCTCCCCTCCCACGTAGGAATTGGGAAGGTTTAATTAGAACCCGCATTTGCAGGATAATATTTATAGTCTCCCCTCCCACGTAGGAATTGGGAAGGTTTAATTAGAACCCGCATTTGCAGGATAATATTTATAGTCTCCCCTCCCACGTAGGAATTGGGAAGGTTTAATTAGAACCCGCATTTGCAGGATAATATTTATAGTCTCCCCTCCCACGTAGGAATTGGGAAGGTTTAATTAGAACCCGCATTTGCTGGATCCGCCAGGCCGTGAGACAGCCCGCATTTGCCTGGATACTTCGAGACCCGTAGCTGTCCTACAGACCGTCAAGGTTTGAGAGAGAGAGATTGAAAAGACTATATGACGCATTTGCTGGATACTTCGAGACCCGGCTCGTCGGAAGAGAGAACACTCAACCCTGAACCATCACCTCTGATGAGAGAGAGAGAGAGAGGGAGAACCAAGTTGTGTCCTAGTATGCCGCATCAAAAAAATATTATAAGTCTCCCTCCTCTCAGTCAGCCAGGTGCTTCAACCCCAACCCCCTCCCCCGCATCCCAGGAGACACGAACACTCACCCAACAGTTGTGTCCTCGAATGCTGCACCAAAAAAAATCGCCCCCCTCGCCACCCCTCACCCAGGTGCTCCACTCCACATCTCACATCAACACATCTATCCCCCCACCCCCTCCCACCCCCCCTGGATTATGTAAATGAGTCACAGAATAGCACAAAGTATCCTACTCATGTGTTTAGCAGCTGTCACTTTTGACTTTTGACTTTTTATATATACCTAAACGTTGACTGTCAGAAGTCAGCTGTGAGCTGTCAGTCAGCACCAAAGAAGCCATGGTGCTACTGTAGTGGTCAAGCTCCTAATTAGTACACGTTTAACTCATCGCTCTAATTGTAGTTTACTTTAGTTAAGTACATTTAGGTTGGAATTGTTTTCTGTGTTGGCATTTAAATATTGATAACTATGACTATGAAATTGAAAAAGTGGTGTTAAGCCTCACTAAAATATATATGCAATCCCGTACAATTATAATATAACTGTCAATTGGCTGCATAATGCCAACTACCGAGTCGCAGGTGGCTGCGTTGTCTGATGGCTTGTGATCTCATATAATCATATGTTTATAAGCTGACGACTTCCGCACGTCCATCATAGACTCTGCCTTAAATTATGAGTGAAGAATGACCATGGGCATGTGACGAATCCTGGATAGCTCAGTGGTAAGAGCATTGGCGTACTAAGTCGAAGGTCCCGGTCTCGATTCCCGTGTCCAGGTGTCATTTTTCAATTTTCAGAATATGTTTTATATATATATATATATATATATATATTGTTCACTTATTAATGTAGGAGTGTAGGTGACGTGAGAAAAGCGCAGTGTTTTTTTCTGTTTTCATAGCAACACCTTTATTTTTTGCCTATCTATACTCGTATAAAATATAACTGCATTATAAATATTTTCTTCACACGGTAATATCAAGAGTGTCCAATAATGACAAATTTGTCTCTCTATTTAATGCTGCTATGTTCATGACAGATATTCAACAACTGTTGAGATCACTATGCGAGGAAACGTAACACTAAGTTTATATTAGAGCTATATTGTATTTAGAGCGGCTCAAAAAATGTGTTTAGATAAAAACTGCCGAAACAGTGGCCTTTTGTCCAATCCCATACAGTCAGTCTTCCCTTAAATACTTAGACCTACCTGCATATACAACAGTCTCACAATAAACATTGTTATTGAGATAGTTAGGTAATTATCTGTAAATTTAATTTGCGGACAAGGACTCGGAAAGATCATTAATCTAGAAAGTTAATTTAATACGTCGATATCGTTTTTATACAAGAATATAATATGTGGGGGCGGGATGTGTGTTTTTCTAAATTACAATCTTACAATAAATAGCCAAGATACCTGCTTCGGTGGCCACATGGTAAAGGCGTCAATCTCACAATAGACTAGACTGCCGGTGACAGGGGATTGGGGTTCAAACCCTGACCAGGTAAACTGAGGGTGGTTTTCCCTTGATGGTTTTACACTCTATCTCCAAGCAAATGTTGTTTCACTTCCTCTAAATTCAACCTTCATAACCTGTAAATCACTAGCATGTGTTACAGACTGACAGTGTATGACAGAGACTGTGTTACAGTAGAAAGGTATTATTAAAACTATAATAATCAATTATTATTCGGTTAGTAGCATATACAATGAAGAGTAGAATAAGGACACACACTAAGTATCTTATGAACTCTTTGTTCGTATTAGTGTGTCCTTCAATTTCCAGGAAAGTCCATACCCCCATTTAAATCCAGGTTTATACATCCATGCTTGCGTAAAATTCATTTGATACCTATTTAACACAACACAAAATTAACGTTTTAAAAGATAAAAACCACAGATACCGATTAAATTTCAAACTACTAAGTAGAATGCTCCCTTGATCACAAACAAAGGCAATTAATTCCTTTTGGTGCATGTGAAGGCTTAGTTCACGGGCAAAAGCACTCGATGCTTTTCAAGTCAGAATCAGTTTGATGGTGAGTCGTAGAGTTTTCGGGTCGTTTCTTTCGGGTATGTTGTTATGTTTTGAATATCCTGAAGCTGATAAGAGCAAATTTTCAGTTTCACTGACTGTATAACATTCTACAGAGTTTTACTCAATAGAATAACCATCTTAATTATGTTTCAAAAATGGAGACATTCGAAGACTTGGCATTGCTCTGTGAAATTGTTTCTTTATAAAAATCAGTGTATCAGTATATTTTAATTTCTAAGTAAATTTGACACTCATATTTAAACTTACAAGAGGTCGGGACTCGTAACCACATTAATTTACGTATAGGTTTCATTTGAATCATTAGCTTACTATTCCAAAATAGCTTTACTTTAATAAAATTATCTAGGTAACCGGTTCTTAAAACAGTAAGACATTATCATCTTTTCCAGTTGCTGTCTGGGCTAAGGCAGAGGTTTCCAACCTTCTTTGGCTTGCGTACCCCTTGGCAGCTCATTTACATAAATTGTACCCTTTATATTAGCAAAATATTTGGTGTATATATTTTAAATTCAGTTAGTTAATTGATTTATTAATACTTACAAAAACTGTTTCATGTTTGAAATTGAAATCATTTTTCCAGAATCAGCTATCGGTAAAACCCGCACCACCCCTCGCTATCGCGTTGAGTTAATGTCACAACTGTCTTACACTGCAGGCATCTGTGGGGATTTTTCCACCATTATTCAAATATTTGCACGTGCCCCCAAAAGTCCTGGCACATACCCCACGAGGGGAACTGCTGGTCTAAGGCATCACCCTCGTAATAGACTGGACTGCACTTGATGGGGAGATCGGGTTAGAATCCTGGTCGAATCTGTTGAGGATGAATTTCCCTAAGTGGTTTACCACTCGCCTTCCACGCAAATGCGGGTAGATTAACTCTAAAATGATTTCTTCCTCAACCCATTAAAGTAATTATCATATGTGCGTACAACCAAACAAGTAGTGAGACGCGGTGATAAAATACAGGATGTACAGCATCATGTCAGTGATGGACAGGAGGAAAAAAGAACAATAAAAACAGTTTTATATAAACATGTGTCCCATTCGACCTTGTTTTTGTGCTACAACCAAGTTATTCCACTAAACCGTTTGCATAACATACTCGATATATCTCGACCTGTTGACCAGGTATGTTCTACGGGTTATTCCAAACACCTGGTATTTTTGAAATAGTGTGACATTCTACGACACGAATACTGCAAACTTGCATTCAGGCTATAGGTGGCCATTTTGAGCAATTATTATAATGTTAAACTACCCCACATTACTGGAGTACAAACATGACTATAGCCCGGAAACAAGGTCAAATAGTACACATTGCTTATATCAACTTTTTCCATTGTTTTTATGTCTCATACACCGCTAAAGCGAGTCCCACATATTACGGTACATTCTCTATATGCATATGGTCCAAGCGGGCAGTGAAACGCGGTTAAAATAAAATTAGACCTATCGCTAGCATCCTCTGGATCAAACTATTATTTAAAGACGAGCAAAACGCGCCAACCAGACTGACCATTGACTGAGCAACTGAAACTGAGAACTGAGAACTAAGAGGTAAAGTAATATTAAAATGGAACAGAGGTGCTAATCAATGTATGAGTTATATATTGAAACGTAGAGAGGCTGTTGTTGGCAGCTTACTGCCTTCTGGCTGGCTAACCAGGTACCATTGCTGAGTTGGTGTCTTTAGGTCTTATGTCATACATGATCAATGGCTTTTCTTATTTTTATTGAGGAAGTTTGAATTTAAAGAAAGTGCACACGCATTTGTGTGGAGAAAGCCTGGCAAACCATTTATGGAAAACAACCCTCACCGATGAGATGTTTCAAGTCTAAGACATGTGTTGGAGTAAAAAACCTTCCCTGAAAAGATAAAAATAAATTTAAAATACATGATTATTCCCAGAAAAAGCCAACTATTATTGGTTCTCCTCGCTCTCGAAAAGTTCCAGTGTTTGGGATCTCTTCGTAATTTGACCTAAAAACAGAACATTCAAGGAAGGTCTTGAAACTCAGTTTTAGTGGCTTTAAACTTCCGAGTTTAAGTTTCAGGCTATGAGTTTTCAATACCTCTCTCTCCACGAAAAATAAAGGTACATTTCCTCTAAGTTCAACTCTCATTGAAGAAGAGAACAAGATTTATTTTTAACTAGCGAGAATTGATCCCCAAAGCGAGCTGACAAAATATTTGTCAGTAGTAGTTAAAATGACAGGTCTGGCTCACTTTCTCACATAAGGTTAACATTTCTCCCATAAGAACAACATTGATCCTTAAAGGTTGATTCACACTGACAGGACTGTGCTCAGGCCGTGCTGGGACTGTGTCGTGTCGCTACCATTCACATTGATAGGACTGTGCTGGGACTGTGTCGTGTCGTGTCGCTACCATTCACACTGATAGGACTGTGCTGTTAGCGCTGTTTTGCTCATCGTCAGCAGTAGACATGGATCAAACAGAGGAAGATGTGATTGTTGCATGTGGTCTTTATCTTATTTCACTTGATTAAAAGAGGAGAAAACGAAGAAAATACTGGGTTCATAATTTGTTTAGAGCAAGAGAAGAAGAATTCCACAATATATTTGAGAAACTCAGAGATGACCATCAAAAGTATCACAAATATTAAGAATGAGTGTCCCGAACTTTGAAACCTTACAGAAACTTCTTGCATTCAGTTTTTCAGCTATCTCCTTCCAAATATTTTCTTTAGTGAGATTATTATCATATTTTTTATGCTGCAAATTATACAAGCATTCATATTCTTGAACCAACATTATTAAGTTTTCTTCATCCATAGTTTTGGTTTATTGTACACAGTTGTGTTAACAATGTTGGAATGATCCGCAGCCACTGTCAGATTGTAGATAAGAACCTTCGTGAAGGTTCGCCGCCTGCCGGAAGAAGCCGAATTAGGTGAAACGACACTAAGACGACATTAAGGCAACATCGTCTACATTCACACTGATAGGACTGTGTTCGTACCGTGCTGGACCGTGACCTTGGGAAATCACTTTTGAAACGATCCAAGACGACACAGTCACAGCACGGCCAGAGCACAGTCCTATGAGTGTGAATCAAAAACGGTCTTACAAGGTAATTCTTATGGGAATGACCTGTTCGAGATTGTTGGCAGCACGACACAGTACCAGCACAGTCTGCGCACAGTCCTATCAGTGTGAATCAAACTTAACACTGCAGAGTTGAGTCACTTTCTCCCACATTGATCCTTCTCACTACGAAGGTGAGTCACCTTCTTTCATAAGAATAGCATTCACTGAACTGAAAACTGTTTGTATGACGTCATCAACCGCCCTGATTTCATCTGGTTCTCCAACATAAGTTTTGAAGAGAAGAGAACTTTTTTGAACTACAGACGACGCTTCCACAAAAATGAAATGTCTAAACGTTTATTTTCATAAGTTCGTATGTAAATAATAATGTAGAAACGGTTAAAAGAGAAACATAATTAAAACCAATTTTGTATGGAAATTAGGATTGGCAAACTTGGAACCGACTCAACATATGATCTTGTAAATCAAATGGGTTGGTGAATGTGTTATGAGAATATTTCTGATAGTTTTTACTAGCTGTTAGTTACCACCACTACAACGCTGAATAGACTTTGCTATCATTTAACCAGGTGCAGCCATACTCAATATTCTGCCATGTCTGACCATAATCAACTGATGGCCTCGTGTCTGAGCTACCAAACAGCTACGATGAGCAATATACTTGACCTTACTGGCTCGAGGTAAGATGATACTATCTTAGATCAGATGATTAATTAATTATTAGCACGTCTCGCAAGAACTCGTGGGAAGTAAATTGAGGGAAGATTCCCATTTTTACCTTCAAACTGAGAAAAAATACAAATTATGAGAAATGAAAATGATCAGGGCAAATTGCAAATGTAAGAGCTAATACAATACTAATCATGTTAGCTACATATATTTTACGACATTACTTTTTTTCATTATATCGAACTTATTTCTTCCTTTTACTTTTACTCTAGATTTCACTTTATCAGGAGCCTTCTTAGTAAAATTTCTTCAATTTTTAGCTTTAATGGGTTTTTTTCCAATTGAGTCTTACTACAAGAAGGTACTCCTGAAACGTTCCTCCTGATGTTTTATTAAATATGTAGACTGAGCGTTGAGCAACTAACAACTCCTTTTGAATGTTATTCATATAATGGTAAGGTATTTCTTGTTGACAGATGACTTTCATTTCTATCAATACTAGTTTAAATTAGCTGATCTAGTTTTAAACTCATGAATTTTTTCACTCAAATTATTATTATTATTATTATTATTATTATTATTAGCACCGCATCTTACTACCCGTTCGGTTTATACGCATTACGCTAATGTGAATGGTAGGGTGATTGTGAGATGAAATGAAGGACCTACAGTTTAACGTGGAATACGAACCACGGTGGAGGCCTGGCATTCCCCACATTCACAAGATATCTTGTCAGAGGTGAAGGAAGGGTTTGGTAAATCCTCTCAAATTAAAGTCGACCACTAATGTCCACATGTGTATTGAGACAATTCTGCTATAAACTGAAATATTCTAGCTTATTCCTCACTGATGAATTTCCGCCAAGATTATGTGATGGGATTCTTTTAATTCATCTTAGAAGTTGTGAAAGATTTGCTGACTTGGTCCAAAATAGAGAAGCTGGCTCATCTTTTGCGCCCGGCTAGTCCGCTGGAGTACGGTCACAAGATCAGACTTTTTCTGCTCTGTGTGATGTCCATCCTTCTCTATTCTGTTACCGTATTCTCCTATCTACCTAGATACAGATACAATCATTTCCGTACTGTATACTACCGGTTCCTTCGTCTGATCCTCGGGGGTCCGCCCCGCGTCCCAAACCGCGTTCTCCTGACCATGTCAGGCCTCCCATCCCTGGACAGCCGTATCCGCGGACTGGCGGAGAGGTTTTTCACCCGAGTGCAAGCCAGCTCCAACATGATCGTCAGGGGCATCGGCGATTACGACGCTCCTGGCCATCCCTACCGCCGAATCAGGGACGGCGTAGTGAATCCCTTCGTCGACGTCGGCAGGTGACCTCGGAGTCGAATCTGGGGAGTCGTGACCCCCCTTCTAGTCGTGTGAGACTGGGAGGGGTGGCCAGACAGCGGGGTATGCCGGCCATATTGGCCGAGTTCGTTAGCAGTGCGCTGGTTGCCCAGTGACGTAGTAAGGGCACCAGCGGTTAATACACCGACCAGGTGATATGTGTCGTGCGGTGGGGACATTAAACCCCTCCCGTAAATATGTGATATGTGCACTATTTTGGGGATTTAGAGAACCTTGAATTTATTTTATTTTCGATATAAACATTATTTTGAAGAACCCCTAGGGGTTGGAGAAAATTATTATTTCTATTATGTCCTGTCAATTTGTGTATGTATATAGCGAGTAAGTATGTTATAAATAAAACACTAAAGAAAGAAAGAAATAGCGTACCCTGCTCTTTAGTAGGTCGTGAAAACCTCGTTTGAAGCAACTTTCGTGAATTTGTACCTATTGGCTGTATATTGTTGTGATAGCCACTGTGTGATATTGGTTGTTTACTATAATTAAGCAGCTAAGGAATTAGTGTTTAGAAAGTTGGTATCAGTGAGATCAAATTGAGAGAAGCCTACTATTCTATAACATAATAAATTGTAACGATACAATGTTAAATTACCGTTGATGAATATTTTGAGGGGAAAAAGTAAGAGTAAGCTATTTTGATATTACTAAAATATAATAAAACCAGTGTTTTCTCTTAAAAAAGTTGTTGCAATAGTGATAAATAACATATTTCAACTAAGTATGCTTAGTTTGTTTTTTGTTTCTAACATAAAGAATGGCAGTGGTTAAAACCACGATAAGGGTGAATTTGCTTATTGAATTGACTTGAATATTGATATGAAAATATTTCCTTTCACTTATTTACAGGAAAATCACATGAGTGAGCATCGAGATTAGATGATGAAGTTAACACTCGTGGGAACTTGTAAATGAACTGTCAAGTGTTTTAGTTGGAACTACTAAATTGTAAAGGCATCATCTGCTCATCAAACTTAAACTTAGAAAGGTAATAAGTTTTAAGGCCACTTACAGGAGGAACTACAGTTAGTTTGAAGAATCTACTCACTTGGGAGCTTTCTTGAAGTGGATTTTTATTTCTGTTTTTATAGAGGGTTTACTTTCAAAGATTCAACATAATTATTTTTAAATATAAGTATAACTCTTTCAATTACTTCTGAGTTTTCGATAAATCAAGAGCATTGTCTGGATTTAAATCTTTAAATCAACCAACAAGAGCTCACAAAAATTAATTTAAAGGCCATCTAGAATAGAAATGAGCAGTCTTACAACTACAAGTTTAAACATTCACCTACAAATGTTTTCTTTGTAACCGATTGTACAATAGATATTTTTAAAATTTCTTTTAAAGATATTTTGGTACATTCATTCAATCAATATGATTTCTCGTTATAAAAAGAACTCGTTAGTCTGAATAAAAGGAGTCAAATATTTTCGCTATAAGCTTTTTGTCACTTTGGTTGTTTGATTAAAACTGAATATTCATGTACAATCTTGATATAAGGGTGAGATCTCTAATAGTTGCAATTTCCGGATGACCCTGGGGGCAGGTTTTATTGGTTCTATAGGTTACATCTATTGTTCCATACTAGGATTAGAACTCGGTGTGGTAGGAGGTGAGCAGTTGTTAGATAGACTTAGAGATCGGGAGGGGAAGAGAGATTCAGTGAGCTACCATGGCGAGCAGGAGATGTTCGGTGAGTTAACGTGGTGAGCAGGAATAAGGAAAGAGACGTGGCTCAGTGAGCTACCATGGTAAGCGGGCGGGAGGAAGCAGAGAATGCTCGGAGAGTTACCACTGTGAGTGGGCAGGGGGAAGGATATGTGGTTCAGTGAGCTACCATGGCGAGCAGGAGATGTTCGGCGAGTTAACGTGGTGAGCAGGCAGGAGGAAAGAGACGTGGCTCAGTGAGTTGCCGTGGTAAGTGGGCAGGGGGAAGGATAGGTGAATCTGCAAGTTACCGTGATGACCATGGTGGCTAGGAGGCTTGCCGAAATTAAACACATGTGTTCTTAGCACTTTGCTTATTCCCATGGCAAGGTGTTGTTCAACGTGGAGCTGGGTAACTAATGAATAATCTGAAAAGCAAACACAGATTAATATAAGCATGTAGCTCCTTTTCGATATAATTATAGAAAAGGACAGCTTGGAACCACACAAATTGTACAAGAAAAACATAAAATGACCTGAGAGCAGAATGTCAGTGTAGGCAAACAGTTTATTTAACGATAAATTGGGTAAAAAAATTAGCTTGCAGGAACCCAGCCAATATAGAAGTTAAGATCAATAAACCAGGAATTCAAACAATAAAGCAACATTAGTTAATAATATTAATTTTAGGAGACTGTTCATCCTGTTTGCTGAAGCTATGTCTCTCATTAAACGGGAATGGTTTTGTGATTCAATTGACAAGTCATTAATTATAAGTAGTTGAGAAATATTTATGATAGAATTCCCAATTATATGTATTAACAAATAAATATTCAAAAATTTATTATAAACTTCAATGGCCTTACTAAAGAAGACCGGGCAATATAAAGGAAGTACCGTAGGTACATACAATATATATTATATTGATTAAATTTATGGTTACAGTAACAAAGTAAACGAAACAAAAGGCAAATCTACATTTAATCAATATTTAATTTATATTTATATCAGAAACAAAGAGCATTACTATATTCCCAAACCTATTTTTAGTTACCTGGAGAAAAAAGAAAAAAATCGCTTTAAAGAGAGAGACCAATATGTAGTTGATATTTCCTAGAAATGACATATTGCCACATTTTTTCACAAAAAGTTTACATTTCCATCAATTAAAAATATTTCAGAAGTTCAAAAGGGACAGACATTAGTGTGTGTGACATACACCCTCACATGAACAAGTCGCTAACAGAAAAGATCTTCCAAAATCCTAACATAAGGTCATGTTACATAATTTCAATAAATTTATATCATTCTTTACTATACAAAAAATATGTAAATAATAAATTATGAACGAAAAATATAATTTTGACTGAAAGATTCCAAATATTAGCAAGTATCATTTTACTAATTTTAGACTGAAACGCAATTTAGTACAATTCAAGATGGGAACACATATACATTATTCTTACATTATAGTTAACGCATGAGCTAACAAATTAGCTCCTACTCGAATGAACTCTCCACCAAGAATCGTTTTACATTGCCACTCCCAGGGTGTTAGATACAATAGTTGCCCCAGAGAAGAATAGGTTAGGTAAGGGGAACATAGGGAGGAAACGTATGTCGACTGTCAGGTGGAGATTTTAAACAACAGGCTGCCACGTAATTCACATCAAATATTGGAACATTCTGGGTCAGGATGTAACTTCATCCCAGCCTCTTTTAACATTGGGGAACTGCTATGAAGTGGCGCGTTGTTCCGATTCCTCTTCAGCTCTCTGGTCAAAAACCAACTCTTTTCGCGGGATGGTATGCTTGGATCGTCTTTAGGTTGGGTGGTTGAAGAGAGGGATCGAATGGAGTACATGTGGAGTAACAAACTTAGTTGATGTTTACAGTTTATTAATATTTTTATATTTATTGTTCATTGTAGATTAATTAATGCTACAAGCTTGCTAAAATGGTCCCAGAGTGAGAGCAGGTTAAATCATGTACTAGCACTACAGGTTATATAGTAACCGTAAATCACACAGGTGTTCCGTCCTCAAGAGGGAAAATACGAAAAGTTATATTAAGGTAATTGTTTACAATAAACTTAAATTGAAAAGCACATACAGAAAGCACTCATGAATAAATAACACTGCACTGTGAATTGATTTGTTTCGACTCTCGACTGAATACTGACTGAACTTCAAATGACTGAAGGTGCGAAAAAACACGAAGTTTTAGCATGCAATAAAAATTTCCCAGATATATAAGGATACATTAACCAGGTATTAATATGAACACATTATGTGAACAGTAGCGTATATGACTAAGTTATATGTATATTGTACATAGCTACTCCCTGCAAGCATTATAAGAGTTGTGGCCATCCGACCAACTGTGAAGTTTCGGACAAAATGGTACTTGGGCTGGTGTTTGGAAACGTGACACGACCTTCTTGAAAGTTTTCAACGATGAAATCCCTCTACAGCAGTCTAGCATTTCCAAGGGGTTCTGCTCATGCACCATGTTACCTCTCCTGATTCCTTTATTATGCCTTCCTCTTGGTTTCCTTGCCATCCCGATGCTGAGGTCACGAGTAGCCGTCTACAACTATCTGATAGTCTGTTAAGCCCTGAAATGTATCCAGCTCCTCATGGAGTAGTGTATCTGCATGTTGCTCTAAAATTCCTTATTCGGTTTGCAAATATACTTTTTTCCCCATTAATATTATTAATAATATGCCTTTTCTTTTGTTTCAAACCTTTCGCGAAATGAGACAATCCGTTAGAGTTAATTTCCCGAAAACCACACAGTGTGACCAATTGGTCGTTACGTGTTGGAATTTGCCCCCGTGCTCCCCTTCAGGAAGCATTAGAGCATGCTAATTCGCTTCTGATTCTGAAATGTATTTTTGATACCACGAACTGAAGTATTTAGGTTAGCAAAGTGCAACAAGTGGCAGGCTAGCGTCATTGTCAATTATTCTAAATTCAACTTTGTTGTGTATTTATTACTTCTTGGGCCACCTTTGTATCTTTAAAACTTGATTTTGTTATGCATCCTACACTTTGGAGGACTATTCTTGTTGTATACCGAGTCATGGTCATATATATAAGGTGATTAACCTAAAAGTAAATTCAACTGTAGGACAATTGTCAGAGGAAACTCAGTATTCATCTTCATCTTCATTTATATCTGTTTATATCTATGTCCTCCCTGTTGGTTTTTTTTCGGAATTATTTTTTATTACTGCCATATTGGTATTGGAATACTTGCTCTATTCATTTATTATGTATTTCCACCATATTGGTATGGGAATAGTTCTCTATATTTGCATCCTATTTTATTTGGAATGGGAATAATTCTCTATATTTGCATCTGTTTTTATTTGTTGAGGCTCCTTCAGAGCACGATACTACCAATTTAAATTTGATTATAGTCCAAGGCCAAGACCTATCACCACAACTTCTGTTTTAAAGTGTAATTTGTATGTTACATTTATTGCCCGTTAATAATGTTTGAATAACTCTCTATCTACCGTCTTTATCTGGGACTGATCGTGAACGGAAGATCATAGAAACTTCTAAGTTTATAGAGAAAAGTGATGTTGTCATACTTCTCTGCGGATATTGGAGATTCTTTGACTACTGGAGGTCACGTCTTGCTTATACAAGCAGTGATTTGGGATGTCTGTTAGATACTCTGAGTCCATCACAAAGCTACCAAGCCCCTGGATAAGAGGATTGATGGATTCGGGCACCTGCTTGTTTAAAAACTGAACAAACTTCCTGAAGTAGTCCTGAATTCTCGGCATATACATGTTGCAACGCATAGTTATATTGGAGACGTACCAGAGTGCATCCACACTGATTCTAAGACACTAGTTCTTGAGTGACTGTATCTTGATCATATGCCGCTTCACTAGGAACACACATGCGGCACACTAATAATCGAAAAGTGGCCTGATGTACTCGTGAAAAGCATGTGCTACGCCTATTCAGCAATAGGTCTAAGACACCCAGCCTCTGTTTCACCTTGGTCAGTCTGTCTCTCAGATGTAGTCGCTAGGTCAGTGTATTGTGCCTCATTGTTCAGTCGGCCCTAGTATCTTTCCCCCGCACTTGCACAGACCACGCCAACTATCCTCTTTACTGTCTGGACCGCTCCACAGTTCATGTTCTCTGAGCCATCCATGACGATTTCCCCACTGTGCTCAGAACCACTAAGAACTCTCTGTACACCCGCATAGAGGACTACCAGCGCTGAAGGAGCTCACGGTCGCACTCTGGAATGCCAACGGAGTCACAGGGAAGAAGGCTGAGCTTGAAAGTTTCCTGGCAAAGCACCGTGTCGATGTAATGCTGATGGGAGAAACCCACTTGCACTCCGCAATGAGGTTCTCGTTAGCAGAGTCCATCTACCATTGGAGCGACCGAGTGGTGGATGTGAAAAGGGGTGGGACGGTGGTCCTGGTATGAAGGGGACTTGACACTCACGTCAACTCGCTTCCTCCCCTCCAAGACATGGAAGCAACGGCTATCCAACTAGTGACCTCAACCAGCCCAGTGCGTCTCATCTCCATATACTTCCTTTCCTACCACTGGTTCGACTGGGCTACAAAGGCTTACATGGAGGTGCTGCTTCAAGGTACCACGCCTGTTTTAATCGGTGGTGACTTCAATGCTAAGCACCCTTCATGTGGCATGATTATGTGCGCTAAAGGTGGATTGCTCCATGACGCCATAGATCTACATGGCTTAGAGACTACCGGCCCACCCACCCCTACCCACTTCCCTCACAATCCCGTTGGCTTCCCGGAGGTCCTAGACTTCGTTGTCTCCAGAGGGATCAGAAGGTGGTTAGTGCTGAAGTCTCTAGCTGAGTTAGACTCGGATCACAACTCCGTTCTTGTGAACTGGGATGCGCAGTGTCCTTCATAGACCCCCCGAAAAACCCGACCTTATACGCACTGACTGGGACAGACTCACGAATGTGTTAAGAGAGAAGTTGGGACCCATCCCTACCTTTTGAACAGCAGCAGAAATCGATCGCGGTGCGGAGTTCAGAACTTACATTAAAGGGTCGCTCGAAGCTTCAACGCCGAGGCACCATCCTAAGAGGGTGCCACAGGCTTCTTTGCCCGATTTTATTCTCAGACACGTCCAGGAGAAAAATCACCTGAGGAAGGCTTGGCAAATCTCGAGGAACCCGGTAGAGAAGGCAAACTGGAGCCGCAAAGTCCATGTGGTTCGCGAGATGGTTCAAGAATACCGGAACAATGTCTGAGAGGACAAAATTGAGAGCCTGCGCGTGCAGGACAAGTCCCTGTGGCGCATGGCGAGGAACTTGATGCCAGTCTCCGAACCAAGGCCGCCTCTTGTGGGTCATAACGGGGTGGCCAACTCTGACCAAGAGAAGGCCGATGCTCTCTCTGAGCACTAAGAGGAACAATTTGTACCGACTGACGACCCGTCAGACCCGGTGCACATTGCGAACGTGGCTCAGGTCATTGATGTGGTCTCGTACAGAACCTTGGATGAACCTGAACCCACGGAGGCGAAAGTTATATCACGGGCATTAGCCGCTCTAAGACTAAATAAGGCCCCCGGACGTGATGGTATCAATAACGTGGTCCTCAGAAAGCTGCTCTTGGAGGCGATTAACTTCCTCGTGGAGTTATTTAACACCATCCTGCTCCTGATTCACTTCCCCGAGCTCTGGAAGCACGTCAACGTCCTCTGCTTTCATAAACTGGGTAAGGACCCAGCCCTAGCTTGGTCTTACCGACCGATCAGCTTGCTAGAATGTTTGGGCAAGTGGTTCAAGATACTTCTACTGATGAGACTGACCCGACATGTTCGCGAGGTGGGCATCTTGGTGGACGAGCAGTTCGGCTTTCGGGAGGGACATGCTACGTTTCACCAACTCGTCCGGCCCATGGAGCAGGTCTAGAGGAACTTTAGCATCAACAGGCTGACTGGTGCTGTCTTTCTCGACGTGGCAAAGGCCTTCGACCGTGTTTGGCACTAAGGTCTCCTTTTCAAACTCCTCTTTTGAACCTGCCCTTCTACCTAGTTAAGGTTGTACAATCTTATCAATCCCACCGCAACTTCTCCACTACCTTTGAGAACACCCTCTCCCGAGTCAGAAGCATCTGGGCTGGAGTGCAGCTGGTTTCCCTCGTGGGCCCGGTGCTCTTCAGTCTGTATGTGAATGACATTCCAAAATTCCCAGACACCAAGTTGGCACTGTATGCAGACGACATGGCTCTAGTAGTGGAGTCGTGGCGAGGGAAGCTGGAGGAGAGGGGACTCCAGACGCACCTGACGCAGTTGTAGGGGTGGCTGACCATCTGGAGGACAAGCATTAACGTGGAGCACAGCAGTGCTCTTCACATGAAAAAGAAAGTTCTACAGGACAGTCCCACTCCAGCTGTTCGGAGAAAAGATCAGATGGGCGAACAGTGCTAAGTACCTGGGACTTACGATGGACACCAAACTGACCTGGCGACTATACTGTAACGAGAGACTTAACAAGTCGAGGCAAAGGTTGGGAATCTTAGGCCCACTGCTTAACAGGCGTAGCGCCTTGTCCACAAGGAACGGTCTGACACTGTACAAGCAGTTTCTCAGACCGATACTCGACTATGCGTGTCCCGCTTAGGGCCACCTGGCAGACACCTATATGAGGATGATTCAGGCGTTCCAGAGCGTGTGTCTGAGTGTCATTGTGGACGCAACTTGGTATGTCTGGAATGAAACCCTGCATCGTGACCTGGATATGCCTACCATCAAGGTCATCTTCCGGAACCTGGCGCAGTTTTTCTACGACAGACTTATCGGTGCCACCAATCCTCTTATCCAGGAGATTGGGAACTATGTCATCGACCCTGGAAGGTGCCACCGACGTCCCAAAGCCCTGCTTGAATAAGCGAGATATAACAAACAGTGGTTTGGGAGGCTGTTAGACAACCCTCCATAGACTAGTGTCTCCGCATGTAACTCTAAAAACCCTTATTCAGTTTCCCAACATACTTTTTGTTCCCCCACCAATATTAATAATGTGTCTTTCTTTGTTTCAGAAACTTCGCGAAACGCGACAACCCGTCTGTTAGATACCGAAACCATATGGTGTGACCAATTGGTCGGTAAGTGTTGGATCTTGTTCTCGTGCTCCCCTTCAGGGTGCATCAGAGCATGTTAATGTGATGTGATGTGAAGAACTATCTCTCTTTCTCTTGGTTCGCTTGACGGTCACTGTCTCTCGCGTTTTCACGCACCAATGGGAAGCTCCTATTTTCTCCCATTAGACAAGGCCAGGCAGCAGTGGAGGGTATTTAATATGGTGGTTCCACGGTCAGAGGTCAGTTAGAGTGGCTCCCCAACCCGGGTGCGACGCCTGTTTGAAAGAGCTATTAAAATGTCAAAATCAGAACGAGCAATATTGTACATTATCGTCTTGCTCCTTTACCTTAAACGACGACTCACGTTGCCGGGAAAATCACCCTTCACCCTACCTCCTCACCTCTGGACTCCCTTATGTTCCACCGTGACTCACGTTGCCAGGACTTCCTCATGTTCCACCGTGACTCACGTTGCCGGGACTTCCTTATGTTCCTCCGTGATTCACGTTGCCGGGTCACTCTCGCTGACCTTTTTCTCACCCCTATGTGTCTGAACACAACGTTACCATCGTTGCGACATCAACCAGTTACCTCCGAAGCCTCAAGCAAGGGATAACAAGCTTAGTGTCCAGCGTGATAACAAGGTACCTTGAACTTTCCACACACTTGATATGATTCCCTAACAATCGGAGTGGTGCATTCCTGTCATACACTCTCTTTTGTGTAATCAGCGCGGCTATATTCTAAATCATGTTGATACTCGTCCACTTGGGGGTCAACCACGCCTCAAATATTCCTTAAAGGGGATGTAAGGAACGCGAGAAAATGCCAATGTGATTTTAGTGTTTATAGAAAAACACTTTTTGACTTAAATAAATTAACTATTTCTGCAGTAAATACATATAGTTTTATTTTTTCGCAAGGTGATAAGAACAAATATTGTTGAATATCTGTCATGAGCGTAGCGACATTAGATGGCAATCTTTTTAAATGAAAAGAAAGAGTTGTCATTGAATTCCAGGACACCTTTGACAAATATTCAAAAACTGTTGATATCACCACGTGAATAATTGTCCAAGAGCATATTCCTTTTAAATTACCCTTCTGAAACTCCTGATGTAGTAGCTTCGGTGTGATAACAGTTTGACTTATCGCTTTACTAAATTGAAAACTGCAAGTCCCTAAACGAGCCGTGTTATAAAATATACTTCCAAAATGTCGTTTTTTCAACATCGCCTTGCATTCACCTACCAGTGTTCCTGTCCGTCAACACTCACTGTGAGTGTAACTGAATGTGCAACAGTGTCTGTGAATCATTACAAATATTTCATGTTAACTTAATCAGTATTTATGAGTTTTAGTGAAGAACGTACTTGAGAGTCATTGGTTTCACTTTCTAAGAAAAGAGTCATATATATCGTATGTATCGTGTATACTAATATATATATATATATATATATATATATATATATATATATATATATATATTTGTATTTACGATCCTTAAAAACAAGCAGTAAAGAACCGGTCACATTGTAAAAGATCTCCCCAGACCTAGCTGAATTTTTTAAATGACAGTGAAAGCGACTTTAAGAGGGAAATCATACAAGGAGACGTGGTGAGAGCTGCAAGAATCCCTAGTGGCAGCCATTAGAAAAGCACCCGTAATAGCACCAGCAAACAGAGTTGTAGCGTCTTATGATGAGCTACAACGTTGTATTTTAAAAAACTGGACACTAAACCATTACTAGTCACATCCCATCACAACCAAAATAGAATAATTTCCTAAATTCACTGAGTCTCATTCCACTGTTTACGTCCCGAGTTGAATATCTCCCAGGCTACGCAACCGACCATCGCGAACGTGTTGTTAGAACTGACAATGCGAGGCCTGAAGGCTCGTAAACACCACGTGGTCGCAAGTACGATGTTCCGGCGCTAGAGGGTTGCCGAAGCTAATTGACGGTCCTGGATGGATCCAGGGCTCTCTCTCTCTCGTCGCATGTTCCCCGTCCACTATTACCCTTTCCCCTTCTTTTCTCTCTTTGTATGTTTTATGTGTGTATCCCCTACTTCCCCCCTCTCTGAGCAATTCATATAGGATAAATACTGCCAGGAAGTCAGAGACCAAAATACTCTTGGCAGGATATACACATAGGGCACGTCTACGTGTAAAGTGTAAGCGCTAAATTAATTTTCGGTATTTGTAATTCAAAATTACTTTTCGGCTAATAGTACTATTTAAATATTCAGAGTTATTTATAAGGAATTTTATGTTAACTATGCGAAGTCTTTTGCTAAGAAAGATAGTTAAATATTCAGAGTCCTTTATAAGGAATATTATGTTAACCATGCAAAGTCTCTTGCTAAGAAAGATAGTTAAATATTCAGAGTCCTTTTATAAGAAGTTTTATGTTAACTATGCAAAGTCTTTCGCTAAGAAAAATATTTAAATATTCAGAGTTCTTTTATAAGGAATATTACGTTAATTATGTATATTATTTTTCTAAGAAAGATATTTAAATGTTAAGAGTCCTTTTATAAGGAATTTTATGTTCATTATGTAAAGTCTTTGGCTAGGAAAGGTAGTTAAATGTTCAGAGTCCTTTTTCAAGGTATATTGTGTTAACTATGCAAAGTCTTTGGCAAGGAAAGATAGTTAAGTGTCCATCGTCCTTTTAAAGGAACATTATATTAAATATTCACAGTATTTTACAAGGAAAGGTTGTTAAATATTCAGAGTCCTTTTATGAGGAATAGTATGGTAGTTATTCAGAGTCCTTTTACAAGAAAATGTTTGTTAAACATTCAGAGTCCTTCCGACTTGTATTATATATTTTGTCCTTTTTTAGTCGTTCTAACTTATGATATATATCTTGCTTATACATTAAAGATACAAAAATCCAGTTTATAAATAAAATTTATATTTAAATACTTATCTTCTGATTTGATGATTTCAACTTTTTCCTATCTATCTATTTTTAATCTATCCTAAGAGTATTCTTTATTATTGTCTGGTCATTTCTTTATTTTGCTTAGCGCTAAAATGCTGAATGGGTTGCAGGGAAACAGGAGAAAATATATTATGTAATAATAATTTTGTTTTTATTGTCCTATTGGCTTACTCTGCATTTATTTCCCCCCATTTATTATGCGGTTTAATTTTGTATGGCTGCCTTGGTCCTGGAAGATGAAAAAGGGGCTAGAGAATGGACGTGTGTTATACTCTCGATAGAACCAGCAAACAGAGTGAACGTGTGTTACATTCTCGTAATATCATCAGCAAACAGAGTGAACGTGTGTTACATTCTGTAGCGGTCAAAGAGTTGGATATTTACTGATCACTCCAACTCAATTTCCATTATTTAGGGCCGTTGTTTCAATATCGAATTAAACCATTGGCTAACTAAGCTGAGGTTTAATATAACCCTGAGTTGAAACTTCAGGTTAACGTAGTTTACTGTTTGAATGGCTTTCTATTTGGAGGTTAGTTGACTTGGAGTTAATTTGTTTGATGGAGAGTTTGGTAATATATTTTTACTCAAATGTCACTTGAACAAAAATATTTGTTAGTGGAAATGGGAATAAATGAATGTTGATATACGTTAATATTCATTATCTAATTTAATTTTAAATACATTTGCGAGTCTTTTGCATGTTTCAGACACATTTTACTAATATAATATATAAAAATACTCCCTCCAAAAACTATTACATTATTTTTAAAACTACTTAATATGTGTAATTATTTATTTTATACTGCTTAAGAACAAACTAGAGTGTTTAAAAAAGGGGTGTGGATGTTGCGCAAAAAACCAGTATATATAAGGCACTTTTTAATATGAACTAGTAAATAAATAAAAATTTAACGTCATCCTTCTACTCAAAAGGAAATGGAGAATGGATTTAAGCCAAAACCAAATATAATATAATTATTTGTTATGATAAGCAATTAGATCAAAACTCACCTAAGTCACGTGATATTGCCATATCGCTGAGCGGGATCCTAATATTTAAAAAAAACATGTTATTAATGCTAAAATATTAGGTTTTGACAGTTTGGAATAGTTTATGGTAATAAAAAGGATTACTAATTGCATGTTATAATGCTTTAATAACCCGGTAATTACCAATAACTTAAACCTAGATAACTTAAATTAAAATTTCGAACATCAGTTTATTATTTAAGTTTCTTTGTGATTTTGGTTAGTGGTTTAAATGTTGCAAATATAAAAATGTTTTCAAATAATTATATAATGAGTGGCTATATATACTGGATTTTATACACCATCATTCTTTAGGTTACCACAGCTGTTTGTGAATAAGAATTTTTTCAACGACTGAGTTCAGGTTTTAAGTGAAACTTTAACAAATGTAGGCTAATTAATACAACTGGACCTTGGCCTTCATGGAAAATATTGTCAAATCTCTCCCAAAACTATTACACTAATAAGTAGGCCCCCAGAGTAGCCTAAAGCTGTTACAGAAAAAAGGGAAATATATTACACTACAGATCATAGGCTTGACAATTAGTTGCAAGAAGGTCCTACACAGCCATTAGAATCTTAGTTTGTAAACACTGGGCTACCACAGCTGTGAGTGAATACTATTTTCTCAACGAATAGGTGCATTTTTCAAGTGGAACTTTAATAATTGTAGGGTAAGGGATTTAAAACCAATTTGCCTAAACTTTTATGACGTGCTCAAAAAAGGAATTAAAAATGCAAGTAAAATTATGAAGTGCTAAAAAAAGGAATTAAATATGCAAGTAAAAGTTGTTTTTCCACATAACTATTCAATGTTTAGATAAATAAAGCATTGTAAAGGCCCACTTTTCAATTGATATAACTGACTGCCAAAATATAGGATAGGCCTAATTATATCCCTTTGGCCAAACTATCCAATCATGAAAGAATCTTGCATTAATAATTTATTGGTTTAATACTAACGATCACGATCTATATATTTTTCATTTATGTTCGTTTTATAACTCCAATATCTAGGTTCTCATTTGTTATCTTTTAAAACTATCTTCAATAATCTCTAACAAATCAGTGGCAATAGAATTCGTAAGTCTAAAACTTTTTTTAATATAGCTCTTTAAAATAATTACTAGTTCTGGTTCAAACACTCCAGCATATCATAAACATCTGAATCTGAATCAAATAGCATCATTAAACTTTATCTCAACTAAATCCAACAACACACAATGGAATGTTTCGAACATTCAGCTGACAGATTGGTGGCCATGTTGTTCTCTACGGTAATTAACTTGAGTTTTACTCACTAACATCTAAACCTTCTTCGAGTTAGTGAGACTTGAAGTTCAAGCTCAGCTTATGTGATAACTTAACATTGAAACAGGTAATAATCATCTTAAGGTGAGGCTATAATTTAACCTCGACAAAACCTGACATTGAAACAGTGTGGCCCTTTTATTCATTCTTTGGTAACCAGAACCAAAGTGTGAAATAATTTATCTTAATATTATTTTGTGATTTTTAATTTGTGTTATTTTATTTTTAAATCAAACCCAGTCTAACCGTCGATAGGAACGGGAAAGTACCTGGCGCCCGAACACAATATATATAAATATTTTATATGGTGCTGGGATAAAAAAGAAAATTAACGCTCGCGAATCAAGGGCGATCAATCCGTATACTAACCTAGTCAGGATCCGAACCAAAGACGTTGGAGTGGATATGACCAGGTGGCGTTAGAGCTGGGTAAGCTGCTTAAATCAACAGACTGGGGTTTGCTTCTTAGTGGAAAGTTACAAAGATTATTTTAAAAAGGCTTCATTTTGTTTTCATATTTATTCGATTCGCATCTAGAGCATTTTTAAACTTCAGAAATGTAATATTATTGGTCTCGTTGTAGACCTATTAATAGGAACTTATTACTATCATAACCATCTCCTGAAAAGATCTTGCATCTTATTTGTAGTTGCTGCATGAAAGGTTGCTAACGAAACTGTGAATGCAAGAAAAGGAGGCTGCAATGTGCCGTTGTTCGGGAGAAATGTGGACAACTCTCCTTCGCCGTCGATGTCAATGGATAGTGACGAGAGCATTGATCAATTACTATTTAATATCATCTGAAACACAAATATGAAAAATTATTATGCATTTATAAATAGCTCATATATCATTATTAAGGTTCATATTAAGGAATATATATAAACTATTCACAGGCCATATTAAGGACCATGTCTACATTATTCACAGGCCATATTGAGGTCCATGTCTACACAATTCACAGGCTATATCGAGGACCATGTCTACATTATTCACAGGATATATTGAGGTCCATGTCTACATTATTTACAGGCCATATTGAGGTCCATGTCTACACAATTCACAGGCAATATCGAGGACCATGTCTACATTATTCACTGACCATATTGAGGTCCATGTCTACACAATTCACAGGCTATATCGAGGACCATGTCTACATTATTCACAGGATATATTGAGGTCCATGTCTACATTATTTACAGGCCATATTGAGGTCCATGTCTACACAATTCACAGGCAATATCGAGGACCATGTCTACATTATTCACTGACCATATTGAGGTCCATGTCTACACAATTCACAGGCTATATCGAGGACCATGTCTACATTATTCATAGGCTATATTGAGGTCCATGTCTACATTATTTACAGGCCATATTGAGGTCCATGTCTACACAATTCACAGGCAATATCGAGGACCATGTCTACACAATTCACAGGCTATATTGAGGACCATGTCTACACAATTCACAGGCAATATCGAGGACCATGTCTACATTATTCACTGACCATATTGAGGTCCATGTCTACACAATTCACAGGCTATATTGAGGACCATGTCTACATTATTCACAGGCAATATCGAGGACCATGTCTACATTATTCACAGGCCTATATTAAGCACCATGTCTACACTATTCACAGGCTATATTGAGGTCCATGTCTACACAATTCACAGGCCTATATTAAGCACCATGTCTACATTATTCACAGGCTATATTGAGGTCCATGTCTACACAATTCACAGGCAATATCGAGGACCATGTCTACACAATTCACAGGCAATATCGAGGACCATGTCTACATTATTCACAGGCTATATTGAGGTCCATGTCTACACAATTCACAGGCCTATATTAAGCACCATGTCTACACTATCCACAGGCCATATCGAGGACCATGTCTACATTATTCACAGGCTATATTAAGCACCATGTCTACACTATTCACAGGCTATATTGAGGTCCATGTCTACATTATTCACAGGCCTATATTAAGCACCATGTCTACACTATTCACAGGCTATATTGAGGTCCATGTCTACATTATTTACAGGCCATATCGAGGACCATGTCTACACAATTCACAGGCAATATCGAGGACCATGTCTACATTATTCACAAGCTATATCGAGGACCATGTCTACATTATTCACAGGCCATATTAAGGACCATGTCTACACTATTCACAGGCCATATTAAGGACCATGTCTACACTATTCACAGGCCATATTAAGGTCCATGTCTACACTATTCACAGGCCATATTAAGGACCATGTCTACACTATTCACAGGCTATATCGAGGACCATGTCTACACTATTCACAGGCTATATCGAGGACCATGTCTACATTATTCACAGGCCATATTAAGGACCATGTCTACACTATTCACAGGCCATATTAAGGACCATGTCTACACTATTCACAGGCCATATTAAGGTCCATGTCTACACTATTCACAGGCCATATTAAGGACCATGTCTACACTATTCACAGGCCATATTAAGGACCATGTCTACACTATTCACAGGCCATATTAAGGTCCATGTCTACACTATTCACAGGCCATATTAAGGACCATGTCTACACTATTCACAGGCTATATCGAGGACCATGTCTACACTATTCACAGGCTATATCGAGGACCATGTCTACATTATTCACAGGCCATATTAAGGACCATGTCTACACTATTCACAGGCCATATTAAGGACCATGTCTACACTATTCACAGGCCATATTAAGGTCCATGTCTACACTATTCACAGGCCTATATTAAGGTCCATGTCTACACTATTCACAGGCTATATCGAGGACCATGTCTACATTATTCACAGGCCATTTTAAGGACCATGTCTACACTATTCACAGGCCATATTAAGGACCATGTCTACACTATTCACAGGCTATATTGAGGTCCATGTCTACACTATTCACAGGCTATATCGAGGACCATGTCTACACTATTCACAGGCTATATCGAGGACCATGTCTACATTATTCACAGGCCATATTAAGGACCATGTCTACACTATTCACAGGCCATATTAAGGACCATGTCTACACTATTCACAGGCCATATTAAGGTCCATGTCTACATTATTCACAGGCAATATCGAGCACCATGTCTACACTATTCACAGGCCTATATTAAGCACCATGTCTACACTATTCACAGGCTATATCGAGGACCATGTCTACACTATTCACAGGCCTATATTAAGCACCATGTCTACACTATTCACAGGCAATATCGAGCACCATGTCTACACTATTCACAGGCCTATATTAAGCACCATGTCTATACTATTCACAGGCAATATCGAGCACCATGTCTACACTATTCACAGGCCTATATTAAGCACCATGTCTACACAATTCACAGGCCATATTTAGGACCATGTCTATTATTGTGCCTAGTTCCTCGTCATTCAATTTTGGGCCCGCGCGCAGCGCGGTTTGCCCGTTCCCCCTCCCTCTTTCTGCCATGCGTGGTTAGCTGCGCACGACCTCCCCGCGCCTCGCTCGACGAGGTTGCAAGGCTCGCTCTTCGAGAGCGCAGAGTGGTTTCCTGACTCCGGTCAACACGGGTCAGTGGTTCATGAGCGGTTGGCTCTCAGTTCCGGGAGTGGGCAGAGCTGATCGGGGATAGAGACACCGTCATGCGCGGGATTGGAGATGGGGGTTTCGCTTTCGAGATACAGTTGTGTAACCGGACCGACCAAGGGGGGGAACGCAACCAAAGACACAAATAAAGACTTGTGTTAAAACATCAACCGGATAACTTTCTTCGTACAACCCCTATACTAGAACTTGTATCGCGCCCCAACTCTGGCGCGCGGACCCCTAGCCGCGACACCGTTGACCACGGGGGCAGACACATGGTCTCCCACAACATTGTATGGGTCCACGAGAGGTTTGGTCACAGGATGGTAGCAGAGCGTGGTTTGTGTTTTCACAAGCGTTGTCACCGGTTGTCACTCGTCACCAGTCCAACCAACAGACCACCCATTCGACTAACCCTTCGGCGAAGTGAACGGAGACGTCTCTCGACGGGGCGAGAAGGACTTGACCCCCTTAAGAAGATAGTACTCAACCCAAGGGCGTAAATCATCGTTGTCATCGCTGCTGTCTCTTAGAACTTCTGGAAATCTACGTATCAGCTAAGTTGGCTTCGACTGTATATTTTCTCTAAAACTTTTTTTTTCATTTCAATTGACACTCAATTAACTCTTAATGATATGGCTATGTTTGTTGTGTTTTGCTTACATTGGGACTATTGGACACGTTAACCATTATCGAACTATTTGACACTAGTTTTGGTGAAACCATTAATTTAAAAAGTTTTCTATATCGTTATTATCAAACTTTAGCTAACTTTCAGTCTTATTATGTTTATAGTTAACCAATCTAAAGGGGAAGCTTAAATGTGGGTTATTCCTGCAAATGTTTCTAATAATGTAGAAGTGTTAAGACTATTAACTTTCTTTTGAATAATTTATTTACGAACAACAACCAAATAGATAGTTTTGTTTCAATGACTTTAGCCAAATCTTGTTAAGATTAGGATAGTTTTATTTTCTATTTGACATGTGGGGAGGGGGAACGCCATATGTGAGGCTAGTATTGGTTACTAATATATTAGTTAAT
This sequence comes from Timema cristinae, assembly GCA_039000515.1. Taxonomy (NCBI): domain Eukaryota; kingdom Metazoa; phylum Arthropoda; class Insecta; order Phasmatodea; family Timematidae; genus Timema; species Timema cristinae. The sequence continues at coordinate 35,496,526 of JBCFYV010001001.1, read as the reverse complement.
AAGATGTACCAATCTTACAATGACGTATCACTGTCGAGCAGTGACAAGGTTTTGAATCAGGGAAGTACACAACTTACCCAAGTTGAACCATCGGTTCTTGTTTGTTGTGAGGGGGGACGTGGGGCCATTTCAGAGACTGGCACGCCCATGTTTAAAGACGCGAGACACATTTTCGTGATTAATGTGCCTTATTTTACCCAGATTGGGGATGATAATATAGGGGGCGCCAAATTTCGTAGGTGTTTTAGTAATTTTGGGATATAATGTGTTGTTTAGTTTTGTGGTATCTAATTTTATTTGTGAATTGCAAAATGGAACACCCTGACCCTAGTCGATTGTTTAAGGATGAGTTAATCTACGAATTGACAATTCGTGGTTCTAAATCCGAAAAAACTGTTGATCAATTAAGGTCACAACTCAGTGACGTATTTGACGTCGAGAAGGACGAGAACCGTTCTCTAGTGTTAATAGATAAAGTCCCCGCATTTTCATTAGAACATACCTTGCTAGCAGATAAATTTAACAATTTGCAAGCTATGATAGCTCAGTATGACAGACCTGTACCGTCGGTTGAAAAGAAAATTCGCAGTACGTTCGGTCATTTTAAATCCCGCCTGTTTAGGTTATCACCAGAGTCTCCTGAGGAGAATACGAAGTTAGAGGAACTTAAACAATTTTGTGGCGAGTTAGAGAATCAGATGGGCGTGGCTCTCAGAAAAGAAATTAACATTAGAAAGGGAGAGCCCAACACACCGTTAGAAAACATAGGACGGGTAGAGGACCAATTACCATCTGAACGCGATTTATTAGAGGGAAATTTAGGACAAATTCCTAGTAACAATGATCCTCAACGCAAGAAAATCGTTCAAATTTTGAATTTAGTCCGCAAATGGAATGTGACGTTTGACCTTGGATCTAATCCCATAGATTTCCTAGAAAAGATAGAAGAGTTAAAAAACGGCTACAAAGTAACCGACAGTGAAATGTTGACGGCCCTGCCCGAGATATTTTTAGGTCAAAATTCACTTTGGATGCGTAACAACCACCACTACTGGACTACATGGCGCGGGTTCGTCGATTTATTCCGATTGTGTTTTTTCCCAGCCAACTATGTAGATCAACTTGAGAGGGATATTTTTGGTTGTGTTCAGGCACCTCTCGAACCAGTCAATGAATTCTTTATTCGTATCCAGACCCTTATCCGTAGGAGGGGGGGATTCTCTGAAACGCAGACAGTAGATCGCATTTATTCTAACTTGAGACCCTCAATTAGGATTAACATAAGAAGGTGCGAAATAGAGAGAGTTGCTCAGCTGTTGCAAGTGGCGGTCCACTTCCAGCAATGTAATGATGAGATTCGGGACTACAACAGGTGGACCCAACCCAGTAGGGAGGAGGCTCGTATTGTAGGGGATCGGAGGAATGAGCAGCTGGGTGTGAGTGGTAGAACTTTTGACCCAGGGAACGGCCATGGAATTTACGGTAATCGTCAGAATAGAAGTAGCCGTACACCCACCAATCCCAACCAATTTAAAGAAAAGAAGTGTTATAGATGTAATTCCAAATTCCACCTAGCGCGCAACTGCGACAAACAGTCTCGATCGAATGTTTCGGTTATGTCAGCGGAGGCAGGTTCGCGGCGTGAGGGGAGAAAACTTAATCTCAGACGTGGGATTGGGTTTCCTTGCCAGATCGTCACTAATTGCCCTCCACGTCATTCTGGGGAAACAATGTTGTTGGGAGCCCCAGTCGAACTTGGACCTCTGAAAATAGTTGCCCTACTGGACATAGGCTCGTTACATAACGTTGTTTCGGAAGATCTATTGGGGACTCTCCGCACGCTTAGGTTAGTTAAGGACTCAGAGAGTTGTGAAATAGATTGTGTTACTGCGAGTCTTGAGAAGTTTCGGGTAGTAACGAGAATCAAGGTCTCAGTGAAAATAGCAGGGTTGGCTTGGCCATTATGGTTCCTTATCGCCCCCAGGTTGGTGACTCAAATGATCTTAGGACACAACTTTTTCCGAGCAACTAGGACCACCATTGACGTGTGCTCAGGGACGATAAGTTTCAAATCCCATCCAGGACTCCTAGTAAGGCTGACACCCCTGTCTTGCCCTGACACTCCTGGCGCCACTGTACTCGAAGAGACACGTGACCATATACCCGAGTTTGGGTCAATTTTGGCCGAGTATCCCGATGTGGTCTGCGACCGAATTGGTCACACTAATGTATTTTCTCACAGAATAGAACTAGTTGATCACACCCCTGTTAGGTCAAAGGCCTACTTCTATGCCCCCCATAAGCTTAAAATTTTGAAGGCACATATCGAGAACTTGTTGGAGAAAGGAATAGTGAGAAGGTCTAAAAGCCCTTATGCTTCTCCCGCGTTCTTAGTGGGACGTCCCGGGCAGGAGCCACGTATGGTCGTCGATTATCGTAAGTTGAATAAGAAAATACTGTACGAGGCGACCCCTTTGACCACCGTAGAGATGGCGTTCCAGTATTTAGGCCAGGCCCAGTATTACACAGTTATAGATCTGAACAAAGCTTACTACCAAATCCCTTTAACTGAGGAATCTAAGCCGTATACGGCATTCATCACGCAATGCGGTCTCTTGGAGTTCAATTACGTCCCCTTTGGTGTGTCAACTGGGGCCCAAATACTATCACGGCTATTACATACCGTGTTCTCAGATATACAGTTTAAGTATGTCTTCAACTATTTAGATGACCTGGTTATCTATTCTAACAAATTGAAGGATTATAAGAGACATGTTAGGGAAGTCTTGAACAGGTTGAGGGCGGCCAATTTGACAGTGAACCCGAAGAAGCTAAGGTTGGCAGTTTCAGAGATAGAGTACCTGGGTCACGTGGTATCCCACAAGGGGGTGTCTATAAACCCCGAGCGTGTCCGACCTATTAAGGAGTTCCCCGTCCCTGTCAACCAAAAGAAAGTTTCCAGATTTCTCGGTATGGTAAGTTTTTTTGGAAGGTTCATTCCAAAATTGGCGAGTTTGGCGGGACCCTTGTACCACTTAAAGAAAAAGGGAGTTCCGTTCGTTTGGTCTCCCGAGTGTCAGGCATCCTTTGACACCTTGAAGCGTTCATTTCATTGTCTGGGCCCCCCGTATTAAAGATGGCCGATTTTTCTAAAAAGTTTGTTCTCCAAACTGATGCTTGTTCGACTGGGTTGGGAGCCGTCCTTTATCAAGAGACTGATGGGTCTCTTCAACCAATCGCGTACGCTAGTCGTACTCTGCATTCTCATGAGCGTAATTATTCTACCTTTGAGTTGGAGACCCTCGGGAAAAGTGTACACCACCGACCGGTTTAGAGAATATCTCGAACATCACCCTTTCAACTTGTACACTGATAATTCGGCTCTCTCGTGGTTGTTAAGACATCCTAGGCAGATCGGAAAGATAGGACGTTGGGTGGCAAAGTTGCAGTCACTTAGATTCGAGATTGCTCATGTTTCAGGGGTGGACAACCCAGTAGCCGATTCCTTGTCTCGCATGTTTGAGGAACCTGATATCCGTGGGAATGTGGGTCCTCAGGTGGCCCAGGTAGTTTTGGGCGTGTTGAGCAAAATCCCTGAAGTGTTTACCCCGATCGGAGAAGCTCAGAGAAAGGATCCGGAGTTGTCGAACTTGATTCAGTCTTGCGAAGACAAGGCTAATCCCGATCACCATAAACTGCTTAACGGGTCTCTCTTGATACGACCCAACCATCGTACAGGTTGGAAGGTTTACGTTCCCCATAGTTTGGCTAGGATGATATTCGCGTATTATCACGAGTCCCCGGTGGGGTGGGGGGGGGCACTTAGGTGCGAACAAGACCATAGGTAAAATCTGTTTGTATTTTTATTGGAAAGAGATGAAAGCGGAAATCCGGGACTGGGTTAGGAAATGTGAGGTGTGTCTTAGGGCTAAGCTGGCTAGGAATCGCCGATACGGGATGTTAAATTCAGGAGTCGCTAGCTTCCCGCTTGACAGAGTTTTTATTGATCTGTTCCGTCCCTTACCAAGGTCACGGAAAGGACACAACGTTTTACTTACCATAGTTGATGGCTTCTCGAAGTTTGTGTGGATGACGCCATTGAGGGTGGCGACTTCCAACTCGGTAGTTGACGCTCTTGATGCTACCTTGTTTCGCAACTTTGGGTACCCTCATATCCTGGTGTCCGACAACGCGAGCCAGTTTACATCCAAAATATTTGAGGATATGTGTTTTAACAATGGTATAAAACATGTTACCACGACCCCTTACTATCCGCAACCTTCGCACGTGGAAAGGTTCCACCGGGACCTCAAAGCCGCCTTGATTGCCTTTCACCACGTTCACCATAAGGACTGGGATAAAAACCTAACGCCATTGCAAATAGCGTTTAATAGCGCTGTACATGACAGTCACAGGAAGACCCCTTCATCCTTGATGTTAGGTCATGACTTACTTTCTCCCATCAACCTGAGGTGGGAAATACTCCCGGGAGCCTTGGAGAATCAATCTGATAGATGCATTGAGACCGAGTGGGGGGAAGCTTTATGCCAGCTTAAAAAAACACAGAGCAAGGTAGCACGCAGGTACGACGCAGGGAGGTATCCGGTACCATACAAGGTCTGGGATAAAGTCGTATACGAATTACATAATTACAGTAGAGCGGTTGACGGCAAAACGGCGAAGTTGGACTACCGGTGGTCAGCTCCGACGATAATATCAAAGTTTCTCACCCCTGTTACGGTCCAATTATTGGACCCTGTCACTGGTCTGGCCACACGTCGTGCCCATGTCACGCAACTAAAACCTTGTCACTGACTCCAAGAGTGAACCTAGTTCTTAAGTTGTCTTGTGGTTTATATGTATGTTTTGCTTGAAGAAGAAAAGTGTGTAATTATGAGCTGTTGTTCATTTCTGTATGTTGCGTGTACCGCATATCTCAGCATAATGACAATAGGTTGTGAGTGCTCTTCGCTAAGACGATAATAAGTTCTCCTAGATAATACGGGGCAAACTAGGGACTGAGTGAACTAAGAGTGAACATAAGTTATAATGACTTGGCTTTAAGCCAACTGGATCTCTGTTTCGTTTTTTTCCTAGAAGATGCATTTTCAATCATTTGCCGAATTTTGGTAGAGATAGCGATTGTGTATATTGTTTATTCTGTTCGTTCTAATAATCATGTTATTTATACCGTAAGTCCTTCGAGGAATATTCTTTGGACATTGTTCTTTAATATGTATATATTTATATTGATGTAATTAGTTCCGCTGTTGTAATTCTAGAATAGGTGGTTAATTTTTAGCACGCGCGCGCTGAACTCTGGTAGATGTTATATTTTGAATTAGGGTATATTTCATTCATTGTTAATAAGTCACTGGTGTATTGTTTAATATTATTTCATCACATGTGATATTGTTTTTGTGGGTTTCCTTGGTTGGTCCGGATTTTTGGGTTAATATTACTTTCTTTGGACACCTCATCTCCTCCCGCCCTGCCCTTAAGTTTTAGGGGGGGACTCTGTGCCGAGCGTCTCGTCACTCATCTTTGGGCCCGCGCGCAGCGCGGTTTGCCCGTTCCCCCTCCCTCTTTCTGCCATGCGTGGTTAGCTGCGCACGACCTCCCCGCGCCTCGCTCGTTGAGGTTGCAAGGCTCGCTCTTCGAGAGCGCAGAGTGGTTTCCTGACTCCGGTCAACACGGGTCAGTGGTTCATGAGCGGTTGGCTCTCAGTTCCGGGAGTGGGCAGAGCTGATCGGGGATAGAGACACCGTCATGCGCGGGATTGGAGATGGGGGTTTCGCTTTCGAGATACAGTTGTGTAACCGGACCGACCAAGGGGGGGAACGCAACCAAAGACACAAATAAAGACTTGTGTTAAAACATCAACCGGACAACTTTCTTCGTACAACCCCTATACCAGAACTTGTATCGCGCCCCAACTCTGGCGCGCGGACCCCTAGCTGCGACACCGGTGACCACGGGGGCAGACACATGGTCTCCCACAACATTGTATGGGTCCACGAGAGGTTTGGGCACATTATTTACAGGCCATATTGAGAATCATGTCTACACTATTCACTGGCCATATTAAGGACCAGGTCTACACTATTCACAGGCCATATTGAGAATCATGTCTACACTATTCACAGGCCATATTGAGAATCATGTCTACACTATTCACTGGCCATATTAAGGACCATGTCTACACTATTCACAGGCCATATTGATGACCATGTCTACACTATTCACTGGCCATATTAAGGACCATGTCTACACTATTCACAGGCATTAATTAAGGACCATGTCTACATTATTCACAAGCGCATACAAAGGAACATGTCCTGTCTACAATATGTTTACAAAACTTTAATAAAACTATATCTATTATTATTAGCAGAGGGTCTTACTACCCTTTGGGGTTATACGCACTTACGCTAATGTGTAATGGTAGGGTGATTGTCAGATGAAATGGAGGACCTACAGTTTAACTTGAGATTCGAACAACGGTGGTTGCCTGGCATTCCCCACATTCACAAGCTGTGATTCGTACACGTCTTGTAATATTTCAAATGATTAAACAAATAAACAACAATATCAGGAGTTAGCAGAACAACCAAAATAGATTAAAAACAAATCATATTTATTTTCTGTGTGCTAGGAGCTATAAGTTATCAAAGGATTAATTAATTAATATCGGAAATGGTCCATATTTAATGAGTTTCAAACGTTATAGTTTCTAGGCAACTTCAAAAACCTAATGTTGACATTTGCAAATATTTATTGTTGTTGTTGTTGTTGAGCATATAAATTATATAAAATTTCACATAGCCTGCATGGGTTGTTACATTGTTTTATTCAATCAGTGGCGGCTCGTGTATAGGCACTGCGGAACTGCAGCACCCCCTATTTCCACTTGATATTATCGATAACATTTAATATGATGAGTCCTTTTTTCTTTAATTCTTTCTTTATCTTTGTAATGCGATATATATTCCTTAAACTTAATGTCAGTATTTCAGTAACCATCCCCAGTTTATGAAAAAGATAGAAAAATATTTGTATTGAACTGTGCGCCTCACACAGTGCTAGTGACGTGGCGTTTAACTGTTGTACGCATACGCACATAGGTGGAGCGTCGTGAGGAAGGCGGGACTGCCAGGCAGAGAGAGCACTGTTGCTCTCGCAGTGCCGGCTCTGACGTGACGGCGGAATGGAGTCTTTTTACTCAGCGTGTGCTGTGCTTAAAAACCGTGTACCATATTCTTGAATGTGATAAAGTGTAGAAGAGTTTAGAATTAGATTATTATTCTGCTTCCAGCAATTCTATTTGATTCATATGTTTTTGGTTATTTTATTTAACAGAAAGACTAAATGCGATGCAGTACTTTCAATGGAGAAAAATTACTTCAGTTTTTCATTCAGAGATCAAAGAGAAAATTATTGAACTTTTTGCGCAAATTAAAACAAGAAGAATGGATTTCATTTTTAAATGAATAGATCAAGCTTGAACTGTAAAAATTTAAGTTAAAGTAAATAAAGCATGTTTGGTTTTGTTTAGTTAAGATTTTATCAAGTTCCTGAATAAATTTTCTTTTTATACAGTTTTTTTTCCTTTTACACAATTTTAAAACAAAGGCTAAACATTTTCTTGAGCAGCACCCCCACTAATTTTATCTACGAGCCGCCACTGAAGGAAATGGTCTCAAACTCAAACTAGGCGAAAGTCCAGCTTCACAGTTGCGGGATACAGCCTACACAGACATGTTTGCTAGAATATTTTCTATATGCCTACTTTTGTTTTTGCACATAATCGTACTACCCGTCCAGGCTAAGCAGATTTTATAAATTCTAGCGGGTAAGGGATGAGAAATACAAAGTAATTAGAAAATATAACTGCATTTGAGTGAATGAATTAAAGGGAACCATCAAGTGTAAACCACTCTTTAAGCTTAGTTGTCCAAGCCGCGACTGAGGCTAGAGTCGCAGTCTTAGCGCATGCGCAGTTTGAGTTAGGTCTGCGACATGAAGCGACTGCGGGCTTGTGTTTCAGCATCGGTTGCGAGAGCAGTGCTCTTGAGCTAGTTCTATCCAGTCCACCTCATTACACCTATCTATGTCTAGGTCTTCCCGATGTTCTCTTCCCATTGGGTTTGTCAGTCAATACCCTGAACAATGTTCTAGAATCTCCCATTAGCGCTGCCTAGACCGCCCACCGTAATCTACGAGACTTGATCATCCTAACAATGTAGTGTAGTGAGTACAGGCTATGTAGCCAATCATTATGTAACCTCCTCCACTCTCCAGTAGTCTCACTCCATTTTGGACCAACATATCTTCCTAGACGCCTTGTCTTAGAACAACCTAAATTTGTTTTTCTTGTGTAAGGTAAGATAAATATAAAATTTGAAAATTGTTGTAAGTTTTAATTATTTTTTAAAATGATGTACAAACTAAATTTAAATGATTATTTTTTGTGTTTGTATATGACTGTTGACCGGGTAGTAATATAAAGTATTAGAGACAAACGTACCGGTGAGATATATTTCGGGAACCGGAATTGCCGCTGACGCAGATATTGTGGGTTGGAATCCCGATCGTGTGTACTGAGGGTGGTTTTTCCCTCCCCTCCCATGCAAATGATTTATGCATACAGCCCGAACGGGTAGCTACTAAGACGTGGTGAGAGAAAAATTTGCTGTTATAACCAATGGGATGTCCTCGTGTCCCTAAACAGGCCTAAATTTTAATTTAGAGGAATGCACCTACATTTGAGTGGAGGGGAAGTGGAAAACCGTCTTATAAAAAAAAACCTCAGTGTACCCGACAAGGATCAAACCTCGATCTACCCGTCCTCGGAAGTCTAGTCTGTTGCAGAAGTAGCGCCAAAGACCATGCGGTCTACACTATTGGTGTATATTTAATCAAGGTGGAATTTAAAGGAAATGTACTCGAATTTGAGTGGAGGGGGATGAAAACCATCAAGCTCAGTACGACTCCATGTTGGTTGTCCCCTAGGAAAAATAACCGTGTGTTTTTGCGCCCACTTTATATTCATCTCCCTTCTATTGTTGTAAGGACGATAAATGTTTGTATTTACAACATTTGTCTAAACTATTTACTTTTACTTTTTGTTTAATTTTTCCCTCGGGAGAATAGAGGTAGCTGGTCAATGGCTAACATAACTTAGCCTAACCTAACTTAGCTTTATCTCACATGATCCAACCTAACCAAGCCTACCAACGTAGCTCTGAAACATGACCTAACGGAAAATAATCGTGAAAAACGTCCTCTCAATGAGTTCCAGTTGATAGAATAGAGGCTTTGACTCCTGACAGGTGCGAACACTGACGGTTTATTTTATGTGGGTGCTAGTATCATCGATATTTTGAAACACGGGTGCAACCAATACGTCACCACTCAGTACATCCAGCCGGGATTCGAACTCCGAGATCCACGACACTGGTCAGTCAGACTAGACGATTCTGACGTCTTTGTTCCCGTGTCCACTGATGCGGGCTTTGGATTATGTTGTTTATTATGAAGAAACTATATTCTAAATTATAATCATATTTTAATAATGTAGTTCCTCCTGTAAGAATAAAATGTAGATATAATGAATAATAATTATTATTAGCACCGCGTCTTACTACCCGTTCGGGTTATACGCACTTACGCTAATGTGTAATGGTAGGGTGATTGTGAGATGAAATGGAGGACCTACAGTTTAACGTGGAATCCGAACCACGGTGGAGGCCTGGCATTCCTAATGAATAATGGACTTTGGTAAAACACGCACGGAAGATTTCGGAGCCAAAAGAAAATGTGCTTGGAAAAAAACCCAAAAAAACTTAATCAACAATGAAACTTAATTCTTGCTGAAAATTTTTATTTTTTATTTACTGCATCTGAAATAAGAGTCCGATGATTTTGACTAAATTTTAGGGATGTAGGCTTATCTAGTAAAATTATATGTTTGTCGCGAACAAGTTTATCACGCCTTTAATTATACAAAAATATAGTCATTAAGAACATTAGAGCATACACTTTAGCGTTAAAATTAATTTACATAATTATACTTGGTGTTTTCACGCTCGAATTGTGTATCCATTGAGCTGTTCTCTTTCCTTTAAAAAAACAACACGATATAGCTGTACTCCTTGGACATCTGCAACCCAGTCACACAAAGCAAAGACGTGAAGACTGGAATATCTTTCCCCTCAGTTACGTCTAGCCGCGATTGGTTCTACCACCTGTTGAATGCCGGCCTCCCATTGGTCGCCACAGTTCAACCGTATCCCCTTCCATTCTCGGTTTGGGGGGGTGAAGAAAAACACAAGTTAAGTACAGTCATTAACACAGGAATACAGGTTTGTAGAGAGAATTCGCAACAATGTTCCTTTGGCAGTAGCTCAAAGTATAGTTTGGTTTCACACCCCAAGGGTGGAACATAGGGAACGCTGAGTTGGGACAGTGTTTTAGTAGTTTTTAGAGCAAAACTTGATTATGCCAATATAAATAGAACATTTCTCCTGTTAAAATATAATTTTATTTTCTTCATATCTCTTGAATATCTGGCATTGGTGTTCTAGAATTTAATGACAACTTTTTTCTCTTATTTTAAAATGTTTCTTATCAAATGCTAATATGTTCAGTAAAGATATTCAAGAACTGTTGATATCACCACTTGAATAAAAAAAATTCTCTATAGCTCTACTGGAGCAATATTTTATTTATTTTGACCAACAAAATGTTTTACTATACGGAGGTGTCCCGAGGTAAAGTTCGTGCCCGGGCGGATAATATAGTCCATCCACCATAGGAGTGGTAGTAACTGACAGCTAATAAAAGCTATCAGATATTATAGTCTCATGAATCCATTTTACAGACCACATGACCTACAAAACCATAATATGTTGATTTGTTGTCACTTTTAACAGTCAAACCGTTGATACAACCCTCTAATTTTTAATTTTCTTTTTCTTTTGACCGTTCTTTAAATCTTCTGCTATTATCAGTACTACATTTTCCATGGCGATTGGACTCTGGGAAAAAATAAAAATAATCCCCAAACTTAACGTAGCCAGGGCGTGATAGGAAAATAATCTGAAGGGAAACTCCACATACGTTAAACCTTTCACTTCGAGATTGTACAAAAACTGTTAGGATTACAAATAAAACTATAAGAACCTGTTTTGTAGACAATGTCATCCTCTATTTTTTTTTATCAGTTTAACAAACACTTTAACAATAGGCCTATAAACTGTTTACGTTATAGTTGCAAAAACATAAAGATTTAGGGTGCCTTTTTTTCAAGATACCAATAAGTTAGTAAAATAACCTTTTGAGAGTGGAATTAAATTCTAATTTAATCACAATAAAATTATATTAATAGCCTATGTAAATTTTCCCGTTAGTATCAAAAAGTGAACGATTGTTATGCTATTATCGGTGACCTGGTGGTCTAGGGTAAGGTGTCGGACTTCTGTGCTGGGGGTCCGGGGTTCAATCCTAGGTCCCGGCACAGATTTATCTGATTACCAAACCCTTCCTTCACCTCTGACAAGACAACTTGTGAATGTGGGGAATGCCAGGCCTCCACCGTGGTTCGGATTCCACGTTAAACTGTAGGTCCTTCATTTCATCTCACAATCACCCTACCATTACACATTAGCATAAGTGTGTACAACCCGAATGGGTAGTAAGACGCGGTGCTAATAATAATAATAATAATAAGCTATTACGCCAAGGTTATGTCAGATTTGAAGTTGTTAGGTTTAGGGATTATTTTCATATCACGCCCAGGCTACGTTAGGTTAGGTTTGGCGGCGCGGGAATCCACCCCTGTTAGTATAAAAACTGCAAAAACCCTGACTGGCCTTTTCTCGCGTCCCCTACACCTCCACCTTAATGTTATTTGTAATTTTTGAACAAAGTTTAGTTAGACCAAAAATAAACGTGGGCCAGGCTAAATAATATTTTCCCAGTTTGTTTTACGAAAGCTAAAATAAAACTAATGATAATTATGTTTTGGCTATTATCATTAGGTTTACTATTAACATTAATGTGTGTGCACCGCATCTTACTACCCATCCAGGTTTGCCACATTCTCAAGCGAATGAGGTAGGGATTAGGAAGGTAGAATTTAAATGGAATGTATCCATATTTGAGTAGAGTGAGAGTGGTAAACCATTTAGGAAAAACACCTTCACTACACCTGACCAGGGTTCGAACCCCGTATTTCCCATAGTTGGTAATACATTACATCGTGAATTGACTTCTTAGACCATACGGGTATTCTCAATAATATAAACCTAATAATAACAGTGGGATTTTGTTATTAACTAAACGTTATTAATTTATATGCAATTTAAATTTAAATACTTAAATAACGATCCGAAACCTTATCTCATTTAGTCGCATCTTTGTCTACTGAACTAAGGATCCAGGGTTCGAAAAATGTATCATGGGTGAAATATGGGTTTACCCTTTCACAGTGATGAATTAACGGCTGGGGACTGGATGTTGTGCATGTCCTAGTTGTAAGTTAGACTATAAGGCATATGAAGCTCTGACAGACCTAGCAAGCCGGTAGTGGAAAATAAAAAATAAATATAGCTTTAATAAAAAAAACGTCCCAGTCAAGGATGTAAAGTAAATAAATACTTGATTGACAACCTGATGAAAAAAATATGATCCTAATAATAGTATAATTATATATTATAATATAAATTACTAGAACGTTCTATTGAACAGTTACTATCTAAATTAATAACAACTTATTAGTCCACATCTGACATTTAGTTAGTCTTCTCCAACTCTATCAGTGGAAACTTATTTTAAATTAAGGGTTCTACATGGGAAGGCGTTGCAGAAGTTTAGAAATACCGTATTATTTAAAAGGGTGTTTGATATTTTGAACACGGTTTCCATTAAAATGTAAGCCAAAAGTATTACAAACAGGTTTCTAACGAGCTAAAATTTCAAATTTTGAATAGAAAATCATGTTTTGAGAAGGTCACAACAGAACATTTAAAAAGAATGTATAATTGTTTTATAGGGCTTTATGTGGGCTATCATAAATACTTTTTAAATACAGAGCTTAAAATGTCAGAACATGAGCGTACTTTTTGTTGGAAACAATATTAAAAAAATATCAAACCAGTCCATAATTAATAAAAGGGGATTTCTAAACGTCTGCAACTTGTCTTATTGCTCTCCCATGTAGCACCCTCAGCACAAGGATTATCATTAACAAACTATAGCGATAGGGCCCTGGAGAGTAATAAACAAAAAATATCAGCATTCATTTTGAGAGGATGTAAAACCTCGTTGTGGGGTTATAGGGGAGACACTTCTCAGAACACCCAATCGGAGCTCAAGCCATTCAGGTCCAGACTTGATGTTGACGTTGAACTAGATTTGTTATATTTTAACTTCACCGGTTACTCATACTAGCTTGATTAAAGGGCATACTACCTGTGACGTCACGGTAGGTCGAGTTAGGATTTCCCATGTTAGTGAATTTACGTTTTATTCGTCGAGTTTTATGAGATATAACGTTAAGGTGCGGCAGAAGGGAGTGCGAGTAATTTTACAGTTTTTATAGAATTACATTCTTTTGACCAAAATAAATCGAATATTTCTCCAGTATCAACATAGAGTGTAGTTTTCTGCACATGCTAATATCAACAAATCTTGAATATCTGTCAAAGGGGTCCTGGAATTTTGTCAAAACATTTTATCTTTATTTAAAAAGTTTTGACCAAATTCCAGGACAACCTTGACAAATATTCAAGATCTGTTGATATTAGCATGTGCAGAAAACTAAATTTTATGTTGCTACTGGAGAAATATTCGATTTATTTTGGTTAAAAAATTTCAATTCTATAAAAACTGTAAAAATAATTGCGCTCCCTTTGGCCGCACCTTAAAATAAAATCCATAAATTCTTAAATAATTCTAAAAATAGTTCTACAGTGTCACAAAGCTATTATTTTTTATATTGAAGTAGTTTTTTGTAAATGTGTTTTTTATAAATCCTCTACAGCATAGGCTGTTTGGCTTGGTCACAAAAATTGCCTGTAGGAGTCTTCCTGCCAGGATGTAGATTAAAAAAGTCGGTGGTAGCATAATGTCTATCTAGAATAGGAAAAAAGAAAAGGGTAATTTTAAAAAAGAAAGTCAAGGTTTTCATGGTGCATATGGTTTGTGACTCCGTAAACTCGTCAGAGGAAGAGGGGAAATGCTATCAGTAGATAAATAAGAGGCCTCTCAGGGTAAACTGCTCATTTTATTCTCTATATTTCTATTTCATAAACTTTTTTTTTAGCACCTCGTTTTACTACCTGTTCAGGTTATACGCCTATATACTAATTACACTAATGGGTTAGGGATTAGGAAGGCTTAATTAAGAGGAAGTGCACCCCATTTGCATAGAGAAAGAGTGGAAAACCATGCATGTAAAACTCCCTCAGTGCACCCAACTGGGATTGAACCCATATCTCCACGTCTTCGGCAGTCTAGTCTAACACGAGATTAGCGCGTTAGACTACACGGTCACCGAAGTGGGTATATTTCTTAAATTAGTGTCTTAAGTGTGATAGTGCTTAGCTATCTAGGTGCGTCAAGTTCAGATGCAACCCGCTTCGCAAAATAGCTTTAAAACCTTCAAATAAGCAACAAAACCCAATTTAAAAGCGTTATATTTTGGGACTGATGGGAATCGAATTCGATACCAATAAAACCGTAAGCAGACACTCTAGTGATTGAGATAAGGTGCTGACCATTGCTGTGTAGGTAGGTTAAATCCTAAACAGGATCGACAGGGTGTCGAATAACCGAAATGTCGGATAGTGCAGAAACAGGAGGAGGCGCTTGGAAGAAGCAAATCAAAATTAAACTGAAGTGCTGAATATATAGGCCTCTATAAAAAAAAGATTAGTAATTACTCTATAATATAAATTATGTAATACTTTATAAAACTATTACTTTATTCATGTAAACAGAACAAAGGATTTTAAATTAATTAACTGAAACATTAATTATACGGAAGAATGCAAAATGCAAGAAACACCGTGTAAAGATGTGTGATTGAAGTTTGTTTCTCTTACTTGCGGCGATGCTTGTAAGAGAAGTCGGATAAAACGGAATATCGGATAGTCGGAACTCTACAGTAATTCCTCTTTCCCTGCCAACTGTTCATCTTGTCTCACTAGTTCATAGAGGCTCCGGCAGGTGTATCGTCCTCAGAAGATGATGTCATGTATTCAAGACATGTCAACTGCGCATGCGTGGCTATCTCACTAAGGAACAAGAAACACAGTGGTAAAGTGGCGCATGCGCAAATATTCAATGTTGAGGCGGCTGCCTCGGCCTGCGATAAGGTATCAATCGCTGTCAGGTCACACAATGGTCTGTGTCGTTTTTTGCAACTACTTCTCTTTTCTGTCTAATTTTTCGCTCTTCCCCTACAACCCCCTTTGTAATGTCAATAAGAAATATGGGAAATAAAGCTACAAAACTTCTTTTTTCTTTTAGCACCGCGTCTTATTACACATTCGACTTATACGCCATCTATAGGAAGTGTACCCGCATTTGTGTGGAGAAAGAGTGGGAAATCCTTTCAATACACCTGAACAGGATTGAACCCTGATCTCCCCGTCATCGACAGTCTAGCATAGTGAGAGAGTAACGACTTAGACCATGCGGCCACCGAAGTGGGTTATGAAACTTCTTGTCTCAAGGTAAAGAATAAAACTCACTTCTAGTTCACAAATATCTTTTTTTTTGTTATGAGATTATAAAAAAAATTACTGTGTTTGTTAGAGGAAGGCCCATTTTTCATGAATTCCAGTCTCATAGCTCCACAAATATGTCTAAAAAGTCGTTGAAAATGAGCTAATTTAATATTTTCATACTTTTTTTCTTTTAATAAAACTCATAATAATATAGGGCTGCTAACGAAAAAGAGCCCTGCTGGAAACTTTTGACTTTATTTTTTGGCGTGAACCTTATTTCGAAATTTCTTCTGAGAGGCAATTTCTCGCTTACCGAGGTGGCCGCGGTCCCCCCAAACAAGAAAAGAATAGAGTGGTGTTTTTAAAATGACAACGTCTTCGTTTTTCTCAACAAAAGTATCACCGTTGTGTGTGATGACATCATCTTGTCCCGCGCCGAGATAAACGGACCAGTCTTACCCCGCCTGTTTCGCGTATCGTCATTCTTTTGTTACTGTCTTTCCCTTTATCAAATATTACTACGCGCGCGTAACAGACGGAGCCAGCAGTTCTACTCACAGGTGTTTGAGGTTAGCCGACCTAATCATTGTAGAGGGGGAGGATTATACAGGAATAGTCATTTAGTTCGGGCTTAGAGTGAGAGAGGAATAGTGTTAAAGTCCAATATCAATAAAAAGGTCCTTTTAGAAAATACAAACATATCTTTTGCTCAAGTAGAACTTCACTTTAAGAATTACAACCACATTTTAAGAGGTCTGGAACATTGTCTTAATATCCAGAAAACAAATATAATAGTTGTAAGATTTCACTTATATTTCATTTACTTATGGTGTGCTTAATTTTACTGCAATTGTTTTTTTAACACCACGCCATACTACGCGCTCGGATTAAACGCCAATGTAGGCCTACTAATTAAAATAACGTGTTAAGGATTAGGAAGGTTTAATTTAGAGTAAGTACACCCGCACTTGTTTGGAGAGGGAGTGGAAAATCATTTGAGAAACCACCCTCAGTACACCCGGCCAATCTCGAGCACCAATCTCCATGTACTCTGCAGTCCAGTATATTTCAATAGTAGCGCCCAAGGCCGTAGTTGGGGTGGGGGGTTAAAAAAACCTGAAATTTTATGAAAAAATTATATATGGCTTTATTTATGCTTCAAACAATATCAAAATTAAGGTACAAATACAAATTATGGGCTGTGTTGACATAAAAAAACACTTCAGATAGCTTCTAAAGGTGTTTAGTATTTAAAAAACATTCCTAGCCATGTTGCGATAAAGCATTTCAGGTAGCTTCTAGAATTGTTTATCATTTATAAATTTTTTTAGCCTCCCGCATTTGTGGAATGTTCCCGCTAAACCCCCCCCCCCCTGAAATTATTGTCTGGCTACGGTTTTGGTAGCACCTTAGACCACGCGGCCACCAAAGCGGGTTTTACTGCAATAAAATTATTCTTAATTATCATATCACTCATTTTATTACCAATCCTTATGTCTAAAAATAATTAAACGGATAAAATAATCTAACTTTTGGATTTCCAGATAAGGTTCTTTCTCTGTCGAGCAAACTATAGTAGTACTATCTCTCTCAAACTCTACAGTTTCTCTATCTCTCTCCACATAATATTATCGTAACATCTGATATTCTAATGATCTCACATAGAATCAATATGGATATAAGTCCTCCGATACCGTTTACTATCATAACAATATGAATTTATAGGCAGGGGCTCCCATAAATAGGCCGCCTCATCACTTTATAGTATCTAATTTTGTTGTTGTTAATTTTTATGAAAAAGATCTAAATTGTGGATTTGGGATTTGTCTGCAATTTGTTACTAAAAACCCGCCTCGGTGGCGTAGTTGGCTAACGCGCTTGTCTTGTTGAGCTCGACTGCTGAGGACGGGGAGATCGAGGTTCGAATCTCGGTCGGGTGAACTGGGAGTGGTTTTTCCTAAATGGTTTTCCACTCTCCCTCCATGCAAATGCGGGTTCACTTCCTCTAATTCAACCTTCCAAATTCCTAATCCATTATCGTAGTTAGTACTTAAAGCGTATAACCCGAACAGGCAGTAAGACGCGGTGCTAAATATTATTATTGTTACTAACAACTTAGCATCATAAATAGCCAAGTTAACAGAGATAACAACGATAGAATATATATATATAAAATATATATCCCCTCCCATTTCCTCAACATTTTGCTTTTAATTTTATTCTGTACATAAACTGGTGAAAAATGTACCATTCAGAGTGACAATACGGGGGCATATGATATTAACACTTTCCCTTGATTGTACTAGCTCTTTTACAATAATTTACTGATATGTAGATAGTGTAACAACTCTTTCCGTGGATTGTATGAGATTAAGATGATACACCCAACACTTTACGATAATTGTGTGATGTGAAGATAAAGTAACAAATCTTTCCGTTGATTGTATGGAGCTAAAACGAATTATTACTAGATTATTACGTTGACTACCAGGGGAAAATATTGTTACCATACACGAGTAAATTGTTGTAACAACCCTTTACGTTGCTTGCACGAGGCGAAGATGACGTACCAATATTTACGTGCACAATTATTTCCCTCCCGTGACTTGAGTACTACTTTGTTCCTAGTATAAATACCATCACGCGCTAAGAGAATTCATGGCTAGTCGGACCTAGGTAAACTGAGAATTAAACTGAACGTACGAAAACACATTTGATTCGCTTCTCTGTGATTTGCGTCGCTAAGGAGGAACTAACAGCAAGAAGACAAAAGAGACATTCGGAATTCGTTGAAATGATGTTTTGACTTCATCGTTGCAGTATCATCCGTCTTTTGTCCTACCTCCAATCTCATTGGCTGAAACAGACCATCTCCTGTGTTTTGTTGTTGTTCTAATCTCTCTTCCCTTCTTGCCATCTTGTGCGATCAACTGATTCATCATGAAATCCCCCCATTAACTTCTTTATAGAGCGCCCGTCTCACCCCACGGATAATAATAATAATATTTAGCACCACGTCTTACTACCCGTTTGGGTTATACGCTTTTAAGTACTAATTACGCTAATGGGTTAGGAATTGGGAAGGTTGAATTAGAGGAAGTGAACCCGCATTTGCGTGGAGCGAGAGTGGAAAACCATTTAGGAAAAACCACCCCCAGTTCACCCGACCGAGATTCGAACCTTGATCTCCCCGTCCTCAGCAGTCGAGTTCAACACGAATAGCGTGTTAGCCAACTACACCACCGAGGCGGGTTTAGATATATTTGACGATTTCAATAATTAATCTTATCTCTACGAGGGGTAACGGGAAAATAAAAAGCCATACGAATACGTGTACATTGGAGTAGCATATATAAACAGGCTACTCTTATGTTTCTTCTCCTACTTACCTACAAAACATTATGTTATGGACTGGTCGGACTGTGTGTGGACGATGAAAAGTGTCAAGACACGCCGACAAAGGACGAGTCCATCAAGCTCGCTCAATGTGGTCGAGAGAATCACACGTAGATAGTTGCCTCCCACGCCCTGCCCTGCCCCTTGTCGCTCCCTGGTCGAATAGTCTAAGGTGCTGTTCTCGCAGTAGACTAGACGGCTGATCGCGGGGAGATTAAGGTTCGAGTCTCGGTCGAGTGTACTGAGTTTTTTTTTCCAAAATTGTTTTCCACACAAATGTGGGTACACTTAATAAAAATATAACATTCATCCCTAAACGTCATTATAATAATTATTAAGTAGCGTTGGGAGGGGTGGGGTGGGGGTAATTACCCAAGGCCCCCGGCTCGTAATGTGCAATTATCACAACTAGTATCCGGAAGCTCGTTAGAGAGAGTAGAGTGCAAGAAAGATCGCGCTACTAAGCTCTCTCACTCATGTTCTCAGCTCGACGTGGCCTACCTGTGACGTAACGGCAAGTCAAGATAGGATTTACCATAGTAATAAATTTACGTTCTATTCAACTGCTTTCAAACATATTAAAGTGAAACAAAACATTCTAAAATAACTTAAAAAATATAGTATTACATTGTCAAAAATTAATTTGTTGTATCCTTAGGTAGTTTTTTTTATAGCTATCTTTTAGAAAATGGTCTAAAGCTTGGTCTATTTGGTTTATTTACAAAAATAACCTTTAATAATCTTCCTGCCAAAATGTAGATTAGAAAAAAAAAAGTACGTGGAAGCATACGTCTATCTAGAAAACGAAACAAAAATACACATATGATATTTGCTGTCCAGGGGTGAATAGCAGAGTGAGTATTTATGCTCGTCAGAGGAACGGTTATCATGAGATAAACAAAATGCCTCACGTGTTAATCCACTCCTCTTCTTCCCTCTCTTTCTATTTCGTACAAGGGCCTCAAAGGTTTGTCAAGTTATGATGCAACCCGTTTCTTAAAATAGCTCCGAATGCACCAAGTAGACCTTACTCAACATAAAAGTCTATATTGAAACAAGCAAGGCAACCCTCACGTAATAACAACCAACGAACTAGTTATTACGAAATACGTGACGCATATTTTTACAAAATTATTATTATTACTATTATTATTATTATTAGCACCACGTCTTACTAACCGTTCGGGTTATACGCACTTACGCTAATGTGTAATGGTAGGGTGATTGTAAGATGAAATGGAGGATCTACAGTTTAACGTGGAATCCGAACCACGGTGGAGGCCTGGCATTCCCCACATTCACAAGATATCTTGTCAGAGGTGAAGGAAGGGTTTGGTAATCAGATAAATATGTGCTGGGACCGAGGATTGAACCCCGGACCCTTACCCCTAGACCGCCAGGTCACCACTTTAGTGAGTAGTTAATGAAATCAATAAAAAAAATCCTTTCAGAAAATTATTTATGTATGTAAAAATAAAAATATGTTTAACGTAGACTACATAATTGAAACAATCGGCATGCGTTCTTAAAAAAATATATATTTTTTTCTCTAAAATACATTTAATAAAACCACTTACCTTAAATTAATTTTCAAACCAAAGCCATTTAATTTGATCTTTATTTGAAAGAAAGGGAAGTGCCTGTTCAATTTGCTAATGCAAGATAGTTTGTACAGGGTGTCTAGTATGAGACTTCAACATTTTAAGAAAATACAGTTTAGTAAAGTGGAGTTTCATGGCGGTCACCCAGTATATCATTTTTGAATGCGTTTGTAACGAAACCTCGCTGAAACTAAGATCTGTACCAAACTACGACACGTTTTACTTGTACCTACTTCTCTTGAGAATAGTCCTCATGATAGATGATCGTTCACACAAGAATAGTTGATATGTACTTACTTTTCTTGAGAATAGTCCCCATGATAGATGATCGTTCACACAAGAATAGTTGATATGTACTTACTTTTCTTGAGAATAGTCCTCATGATAGATGATCGTTCACACAAGAATAGTTGATATGTACTCACTTCTCTTGAGAATAGTCCCCATGATAGATGATCGTTCACACAAGAATAGTTGATATGTACTCACTTCTCTTGAGAATAGTCCCCATGATAGATGATCGTTCACACAAGAATAGTTGATATGTACTTACTTTTCTTGAGAATAGTCCCCATGATAGATGATCGTTCACACAAGAATAGTTGATATGTACTTACTTTTCTTGAGAATAGTCCTCATGATAGATGATCGTTCACACAAGAATAGTTGATATGTACTCACTTCTCTTGAGAATAGTCCCCATGATAGATGATCGTTCACACAAGAATAGTTGATATGTACTCACTTCTCTTGAGAATAGTCCCCATGATAGATGGTCGTTCACACAAGAATAGTTGATATGTACTTACTTTTCTTGAGAATAGTCGTCATGATAGATGATCGTTCACACAAGAATAGTTGATATGTACTTACTTTTCTTGAGAATAGTCGTCATGATAGATGATCGTTCACACAAGAATAGTTGATATGTACTCACTTCTCTTGAGAATAGTCCTCATGATAGATGATCGTTCACACAAGAATAGTTGATATGTACTTACTTTTCTTGAGAATAGTCCTCATGATAGATGATCGTTCACACAAGAATAGTTGATATGTACTTCATTTATTTATGAAACAAGAAAGGTAACACCATTCGTACAAATGCGAAGTAGAACCATCAACAGTCTCTTTTACCTTCTCATTTGGAAACAAGTTCAATGTGGAGGCTTACCGATGACGTGGCTCACACTCGGCAGTGATCAGGCGATCTAAGGCGTTAGGCTCTCAATCACCTGGGTTGCTGGTGACTAGGAGTTCGAGGCTCTAATCTCACCCGTGTTATTTAACACTGTGGTTTTCCTACCCTCTCTCCACACTGATATTGGAGTGTTCCTTCTTATATACTACCCTTCATTACTAGCCCTTTTAAATTATTAATAATCTTTGTATTGAACGTAATAAAAATAAAAAAGAAGACTTTGTTCTAATAGAATCATCTAAAGTTTATTAATGATTATTAATTAAAAATCTATTGTGCGAGTTTTTTTAAAAGTTTTTGATAATCTGCCATACGACCTTCAGGCGGGATGAACGGGGTGGTTATCTAAGGCTTATATTTTTACAGTTTTTTTAACAAACAATTTTTAGGCCTGAGTAATTAAAATATTGCTACAGTTTATAAGTTTAATTTTATTTGATAGACCTACACAAAGTAATCTCAATTCTTGTCAGTTCTAGAATTTATGTCACAAGCATACTGGCATTTTCCTAACCAAACTCCTCTTTGCCCAGGGATAATAATCAATAATTTATAAAATTAATATATTTAGAAAATTAAAATATATCTACTGATAAATATTTGATTTAGTTTACCAAAAAGTTTGCTCTTAAAAAATCTGAGTTCAGCTACATCACACGACAGGTTTCAAACTCAATCTCGCTCTGGTATCTCTTTGTGCTGGAACTTGCAGATAATGCCTCGGTTTACATTAATTGATGAATTGTGCAGGCCAATTCTTGCAAGTAGAACCATATCTGGCAGATAAACAATTTATTGAAAGTTTTGCCATTTCCCACCAAATTCAACCATCCCGATCCCTAGCAGTATCGTGTGCTCAGTACATACGCGCACAACCAGAACTTGCGGTAAGACGTAGGCTCAGTGCGAGGCTGTCCAAGCAAGTATCTACGGACAAAGTTCATTAACTGTTTGTCGGGTCTTTGCTATCCAATCAGTGTCATCTGAGGCTAATATAATGTATTTTAATAAGGTATTTAACATGAACTCTCTGAAAGCACAGATTATGTCGACACACGACTTACAAACTACACAGCCCATCCTAGCCCTTAATTGTATACAGGATGAGTCATTCTACACATAGTAAATACAGTCGTCAACATCTTCTACGACAGACGTCCCGATGCCAGCAGTCCTATTATCCAGGGGCTTGGGCATTACGTCATCGACCCTGGAGGTGCCATCGACGTCCCAAAGTCCTGCTCGAATAAGCGAGATGTGTCCAACAGTGGTTTAGGAGGATATCACACAGCCCCCCCATAGAGTAGTGTCTTCGCACGTAACTCTAAAAACCCTATTCGTTTTCCCAATATACTTTTAGTTTCCCCCACCAATATTAATAATAATAATTTATTTGTTTCAGAAGCTTCGCGAAACGCGACAATCGTCTGTTCTAGGATCCGAAGCCACACGGTGTGACCAATTGGTCGGTACGTGTTGGAACTTGTTCTCGTGTAGGGTGCATCAGAGCATGCTAGTGTGATGTGTGTGTGTGTTCGTCAACACCAACCGGACTCGAACTACACTCCTCTAGATCTGTTTTTCACAGGTTTTACCAACTAGCCTCGAGGAACGGCTAGATAAAAATACCACAATTTTCTTACGAATGGAGATATCCGACAGCACACAGCTAGAGACAGTAACCAGATCTACTTTCACGTATTCATACGTCAAGCTATGTGATCTATAGATATCACTTTCGATATATTTTATAAATACATATAAAATAGAACCAATGATATTGTAAAATGTTATTAGTGTTGCCTCGTATTTACTAAAGGACGCCTCAATTGTCCGTTTGTAGGAAGATCAAGGTATAGATGAGAGACAATGAAAATAGTCCAGGGTTAGAAAAGAAGTAGAAGGAATTATGAAGGAGGTGGTGTCCGCAGATATCAATCTGCAACATTGTTTCTAAATGACGAACCAACCATCCACTTTCTGCTCTCTTTTTGCAATGGAGCATATTTTCCAACCTCACCTCACCTTTCCCTCCTTGCCCCTTCCCCAAACATTCTCCTCCTTCTCGCGCTGTGGCTTGACTTTACTTTTATTTTCCCCTTTGCACAATTTTTTTTTTCCATTTGAAATAAAAATAGTAAAAATCTCAAGCTATATTGCATGCAACAGGTTACTCCGGTACAGTCTGAACTGGAAGCTTGTAGCGAGTAGTATTATTAGTTAGATTGGTGCAACAGTGGTCTAGACAACATTTATTATTTATCAATTACACGGGGTTTGACTCCCTGCCCGGGCTATCTCTATTTTAACACACTAATGGGGTAGGGATGTGGAATGGAGAATTTGCGTGGAGGGAGAGTGGGAAACCATTAAAGGAAAGTCACCCTTTGTACACCTAGCCGCAATTTGAACTCCAACCTCCTTATTGCCGGCAAACAAGACTAGACGAGTTTGACGTTTAGTCCGCGTGCTCACCAGTGCAGTTATGTAATATTTCTATACTATCTGAATAAACAAAACTTTAATAGTTTGACGACGGAGTAGATGGACGCGCGGATCTTAATGTCAGGCCCACCTAGTCTGTTTTGCTATTGACGGGAAGGTCGGGGCTCGAATCTCAGCTAGGAGTTTTGAACTTTTTTTTTACTAAATGGTTTCCCAATTTCCCTCCACACAACAGCGGGTATATTTCCTCGAAATCATACCTTTCTCATTTCTATCACAATACTGAATGCATATAACCCTCTTCAGTGGCCAAATAATATAAGGCGTCATTCTTGTAATAGACTGGACTGATATTGACGGGGAGATGAGGGTTCGAATCCCGATTGGACGTGCTGAGGGTGGTTTTTTACGAAATGTTTTTCCACTCTTCTTCCACGCAAATGCAAGTACACTTCCTTTAGGAATGCAACCTTCCTTATCCCTTGTACATTAGTGTGATTAGTACATATTAGTATACCCAGGACGGGTGGTAAGACAAAGTGCTTAAAGAAAGAGTTCGTATAGCCGCGATGTGATGAGGAAATAAATAGGTTCACAATTTACTTTTTTTGGATAACTATTAATTCTGAGTATTTAAAACATCATTTATTTATAACTAAAATAAAATAAAATCCTGTCCTGGCCTGTGACTGTACCGTGCAATTTATTGTTTTTCTTTTAGCTCATTCCAAACATAACTTAGGATAAACCACATAAAAGTCTCTTTGAGTGAACTTCCGTGTGTGATTACAGCCTGATAGTACCGCCATGGGTATAGCTTGCTCTTAAATAGTTTACCACTCAGATTGCTATTCAATATATCTGTAAATTACAACACTTGACTTCATCGCTTATGAGAAGTTCGACATTTACCGTTGATTGTAGAAATATCTTATCATGTAATGTGTTTATAATTATGTAGGTAAATATATACTTATATTATTATTATTATCATCATCACCGCGTCTTACTACCCCTTAGGGTTACACGCACTTACGCTAATGTGTAATGATAGGGTGATTGTGAGATGAAATGGAGGACCTACAGTTTAACATGGAATCCGAACCACGGTGGAGGCCTGGCATTCCCCACATTCACAAGATGTCTTGTCAGAGGTGAAGGAAGGGTTTGGCAATCAGATAAATCTGTGCCGGGACTGAAGGTTGAACCCAGGACCCTCCGGTACAGAAGTCTGACACCTTACCTCTAGACCACCAGGTCACTATAATAATAATAATAATAATAATAATAATAAATAATAATAATAATATAATTAATATTCAATTATTACTAGGGCTATACAATAATAGTATAATATACTACTATAATGATTATTTT
This sequence comes from Timema cristinae, assembly GCA_039000515.1. NCBI lineage: Eukaryota > Metazoa > Arthropoda > Insecta > Phasmatodea > Timematidae > Timema > Timema cristinae. The sequence continues at coordinate 35,470,772 of JBCFYV010001001.1, read as the reverse complement.
ATGTAGGCCTAAACCACATTAATAAATTATAGCATTGGAGAACCTCACACCTTAGCTCATTCGGTAGCATGTCTGCCTACTGATCTAAGGGTTCTGGATTCGATTCCCGGTATGATTGAAACATTATTCATTGGTGAAATGTGGGTTTACCCTTTCACAGTGATAAATCAACGTCCAGCGACTGGATGTTGTGCTTGTCCTAGTATTAAGTTAGACTATAAGGCATACAGGCCTAGCAAGCTGGTAGTGGAAGATATATGGCTTGGATAAAAACTGACCCAAGCCACAGGCTAGAAGTGGATATAAAGTAAAACTAGAATTTTCAAAATTAAAACAAAATGAAATGGTATAATTTAAACTTATTAAAATAAGAATAAACAATAACAACAAAATTATTATGTGTATAAAAGTAGAATTCGGTTGTTTTAGGGTTAAGTGCTGGCCTAAGGAAACAATGTTCCTGGGTTTAAACCCAGCCGGGTTCGACGGATTTTTCTTGAGAGATAAAAATCTGAAGCACAATTTTCTTCGGAGGGGAAGTAAAGCTGTCGCTGACATTGCGATTGTGGCATGTAACAAATAGCCCAGGGAGGTATGAGAAAATACCTCTCCCAGTAAAATGTATAGACCCTTTCACTCTCGCTCATAGAAATTCTCATTTGCTGATATAATCAATTATTCGGTTCAGAAACTGCTTATTTAATACCTCAAATAAATAATCTTATTTTATTTGGTTTTTTCCTTCTTTCTCCCCTATCCATTTCTCTTTCTTTACCTTCTCTTCTATCCTTTTCTACCTATTTCTCACCTTCTATTTCTTTCTCCTTCTTTCTCCATTCCTTCTCTCTTTTACCTCCCTCTTTGTTCAATTAACATCACACATTATACTCATTTTTGACTGTTTAAATTTAGTAAAATTGATTGAGAATGCAAGGGAGTATTCACAAATTTGTGTCTGGGGAAGAGAATGAGCATGGGGGGGGGGGGGTTATTTTGGAGGAAAGGGGAGTTTATTACGATTTTAAATGACTCAACGTTGAATGTATATATATATATATATATATACTAATAGAAGGAACGAAGGATAGGGAAAAACTCTACGCCGCTAATCAAAATTATTTCACTAGTTACATATCTCGCCGTTAGAAAGCGCTAGTACGCTAGTGGCGCATCCTGACGGCCAGTTACGGTACTGTTTGAATATTACTCTCCCTCTTTGTCTAAAAGAAGAGAGGAATACTTCTCTTGTAAAAAGAGGGCTGGTAAGAATTAGGGGAAGGGGGGGGGGGGGGTGTTGAAAGTTGTAAGAAAACTGACAAGATAGGTTTTCTCAAGGTCTAAACTAACCGTAATCGGTTTTAGGGGTCGTTTACCTGTCATTCATTAACATTGCATTCAAACCAAACGATGTTTATTTTCTTAGTTTGTTAGTCTCTGAGGAAAATAAATCTCTAATAGTTATATAAATGTCAAATTTACTTTCATTTAGTTTAAATACAAAGATCTATTTATTAATATAACTATCACAATTATATTAATACAAAATCTTTTCTATCTTAAGCTAGGTGCTTTTTGAGTTCACAATATTGGCCACGCGCGGTATACGTAGGCAGGGGTTCTCAAATTCACGGTGCGCAGATCATATCTAACTGGCCCGCTTGTCTGCAAAACTCTTAAATAAGTATATGGCCTACAGTTACACCAATACTCCCTTTCTCTCTCTCTCTCTCTCTCTCTCTCTCTCACACACACACACACACACACACACACACACACACACACACACACACAATAATAGTTTAATTTTAGTGTGAATATAATATTGATATAAAACACTTAAACCATTTCCAATGCGCTATTTTTTTTTATCACTTTTTAAATAGTGGATTATGGGGATTTTTGTTTCATATTTTAATAAATACTGCTTTGAGTGATTCTCTAACCCACATTAACATCTGTAAAATAAAAGTTATGTAATATTTTAATTACATAGCATCAAATAGCTATTAAAGAATTACATCAGTGGGCACACGGATTAAACGCCAGATTATTATGATCTAGTTAGCTGGTGTCGGGGAAGACGGGGCTCGAATTACATCTGGATGTACAGAGGGTGGATTTTTCCTATTTATGGTTTCCTATATTCCCGTTTCTCAAATACAGTAACATTTCCTCCACATTATATGTTCCTCATCCCTTACTTACTAGCGTTATTAAAATATTCTTAATCAGGACGGTAGTAAGATGGGCTACAAAAACAAAAGTACCGATAGAATATATCTAATCAAATATGTTTGTATATTCCGTGGCTCTCAACACGCCTCGAGTTTGTGAATCTGTACCTTCGGCTATTTTGAGTTTGAGAAACAATGACGAAGGAAATAAATTTTTAGTTTACTGATTTTCACACACCTTTTGAATGATTCCCCTATAATTGCTCCAAATTTCAGCTTTCTGTGTCATGAAGAAATGAGAAAATTTTCTGTACATCAATATTTACCAACCAAACCCAACCTTTTCTTTAATAATTATTGGTAGACGTTTGGTGGGCTAGCTAGGTTTTGTTGTTGGAATAGCTTGTCTGTATAATACATATTTGAGAAAAACATTTTTTTTTATTGCTTTGGCTCTTCAATTATTTTTTTCGTGATAAATATTTTTTCTTGCAAAACTGTTAGGTCGTAGAATACGTCGTACTTACACGAAAAACATTTCAACAATAAAAAATTGAAAATAATATAATATTTCTAATTTTTATGTTCATGCATATCACAGACATTATTACATTTTTTTTATTACTAAACTAATAATGCAAAACGCCATTATTGGGTGAAAAAGTTTTAAAATCTCGCATATATATTTGCATAAGAAAATCAAAAATTATTGGGTGGGGGAGGGAGATACGCTTACTTTGCCTCCCCAACATTTTTAAGGGGGAGCGGAATTGTATCCATTCGGAATGGTATCCATTCCGATAGTTTTGTAATAAACTGCTTTTGTGAAAATCCTGAATTGTATCCACTGGAATTATATCCCCCAAAACCTGAATCGTACCCCCTCGGAATGGTATCCATTCCGATAGTTTTGTAATAAACTGCTTTTGTGAAAATCCTGAATTGTATCCACTGGAATTATATCCCCCAAAACCTGAATCGTACCCCCTCGGAATGGTATCCATTCCGATAGTTTTGTAATAAACTGCTTTTGTGAAAATCCTGAATTGTATCCACTGGAATTATATCCCCCAAAACCTGAATCGTACCCCCTCGGAATGGTATCCATTCCGATAGTTTTGTAATAAACTGCTTTTGTGAAAATCCTGAATTGTATCCACTGGAATTATATCCCCCAAAACCGGAATCGTATCCCCTCGGAATGGTATCCATTCCGATAGTTTTGTAATAAACTGCTTTTGTGAAAATCCTGAATTGTATCCACAAATGGCCGACTTGAGTTTTAACAGAAGGAACGTTTAACGTAAAAACTTTGTCACAATTCTGGTAGAGGGCAGCGGGATGGAATCTTCTTAACTTACTACTTGTATACTAGAGTGCAGACAAATCCAATCAAATTATTTAAATAAGTTTAAGTAATTATTTGAAATTCGTAGACTCATATAAGGCTGCCAACATTACATAGAATATTAAAAAGCATAGCGTTATACATTATTTATGATTTCCAATTAAGAGGATATTCGTATCCTAAATCAGCCAGTCCTGCTCGATTATACACTTTAGGCCAGGGGAACAGAAGTTAAACGTATGGACATTAGGAGCACCTTTTAGAAAATATAAACAAATTGTTTGCAGTCATCATTGATAAGATTTTACTCTATTTCACTGTTATTTATAATATTGACTATCTTTGTATTAATATTATCACTGTTCACCATAGTTTTTATTTTGTTTCCTTGAAGATGATTCAAAAATTCATTTGTAATCAAATCGATATATGAGAATTTAAAATAACTTTGTCATTAGTGCTCTAATTCTCTTTTCAAGTGGCCTGTTTAAGTATTTTCTTAAAAACGAAGTATTCATTCTCTTTAAAGATTGCAGTGCATATTAGAAAATTAATTGGCAACCTTTTTTAACATGTAAGATTTTTTTTCGGGTCAATATATTTTAGAGCATGTATTGACTTCTATAATTTTAAAGAGAGAAATCTTTTATTTTATTTGGCAACAGACTTTAGCCACTATGTTAAAAAATAATTATTCAAAATCTAGCTTTAATTTATTCAAATCTAGTAAGAAATGAGACGGTTTTGATGAATTCTGGCAAGAATTTTATTAATGTAAATGGCAGCAATGCTTTACTCGCTCATTTATAATCAAAATAAAAAAGTTTCTACAAGACAACGTTTTCATATTTTCCTATAAACATTTTAAGAGGTATGGAAGTTATTCAATTTGTTTCAAATCCCATGTAAGATTTTGCAGGCGATGTTCACCACAATTATTACAACCACCATAAAATTACTGTCTTTGCCACACTAGTGAAAATATACTTATGGCGTGATATTTATATGTGACTTTTAAAGCTAAGGAACAATGTTAATTTTCATAATTTGGGTGAAAAATGTGGTTTAAGAATTGGTTTTTTTAGTATATATATTGCGTTCACTAGATGCATCAGTGAATTTTTTTATAATACATTATGGGTGATTATTTCGTATGAGTAATTGTCTTCATTTTTAAGCTATATAATTGCACCTCCTCTGGTTAAAAAAAGGATAGCGTTAACGAGGAAACCAATGAGATAGAAAGAGACGTAGGTGTCTATAAGCGCATCTACTGCAATTTAAGAGCGAGACGACCTATCGCTATTTATTATTTGCTCCATAAATTTATAAAGGTATTTTAGTAACCATTCATCACACGAAATTTAATATAGCCTGACATATATTAATAATTCGCATAAAATAGTAAAGTATATCACAATGTCTTATCAAGTATTAAGAGAAAAAGAAATACCCGAAGGGTTTTCTCTTTCTCACGCAATGTAAAACAGACGACAACTCGAAAATTTCAGACACAGACATCCAAATCCAATTGATCATTGGCTGTTTTGATCTGTGTTAGGCTAGGCTTAATGAAAGCTCAGGTTTTCATTCATAGCTTAAATAATAGTTTGACCATGGCTAATTGTCGAGAATTATCTACAACGACGATCAAGCCACATTTTAAAATCTCCTAGCCATAAAATATATTGATAAATGATAACATCCATCACTAACATTTTGATGAGTATGACTAGGAAAATACCCAATTCACTTGTATAATTCGAACACTTACGTGTGGGTGAAATGCGAGTTTAGTTCAGTGGTTTCCAAATTATGCCAGGTTTGAAATCAATGTTGGTCTTTGAAACCATCGCGACCCCTTGATGGCCTACAAGTATTAATATCCTGGTTTTTAAATTTTAATTTTATAATATTCTTATTAATCAGGGCTATAAAAAATTTAGCACCACATCTTACTATGCGTTTGGGTTATAAACATGTGTACTAATTTCGCTAATGTGTTATGGACGAAAAAGGTTGAATTAAGATTAAGTTTACCCGGAGTTGCAAGGAGGGAGAGTGGAAAATTATTTAGGGAAAATCAATCCCAGAACCACCAGTCAGAATATGAATCCTGACCTCATCAGTTAAACCAAACTAGCGTGCCGTTAATTCAGCTTGATCGATGAAATGGTTTAGGCTCTATGCACAGATACAAACACACAGACAGGCGGCATCGCTAAAATATATTTTTCTGTTTCAGGGGGCCATGAAACGTCGATATTTATCAAAATTTCAAGGTTTTTTTTTACGATATCAATACTTTCTCTAACCGAGGGGTGCGAGAAAGAAAAAATTATTTCCACAAATCAAATCAAAAGTTTTTTAAAGATTTCTATAAAGGTCTTGACTGAAATGTCTACTACTTTTTCAATTCTTCACGTTTCAATAGCCTTATGAACTAACTTCGTGTTCACACTTTAGGGATAGTATGAGAAAGGTATAATTTAGAGAAAGTGTATCTACATTTGTATGTAGATAAAGTGGAAAATCATTTAGTCAAAATTATCTCGAAACATCCGGCGAGTTTCGATCCCCGATATTAGTCATGGTGAATCAAGTTGTAGCTAGTTGTATATATATATATATATATATCCGGCGAGTTTCGATCCCCGATATTAGTCATGGTGAATCAAGTTGTAGCTAGTTGTATATAGTTTTATCATCCTAGCTACAACTTGATTCACCATGACTAATATCGGGGATCGAAACTCGCCGGATGTTTCGAGATAATTTTGACTAAATGATTTTCCACTTTATCTACATACAAATGTAGATACACTTTCTCTAAATTATACCTTTCTCATACTATCCCTAAAGTGTGAACACGAAGTTAGTTCATAAGGCTATTGAGACGTGAAGAATTGAAAAAGTAGTAGACATTTCAGTCAAGACCTTTATAGAAATCTTTAAAAAAACTTTTGATTTGATTTGTGGAAATAATTTTTTCTTTCTCGCACCCCTCGGTTAGAGAAAGTATTGATATCGTAAAAAAAAAAACTTGAAATTTTGATAAATATCGACGTTTCATGGCCCCCTGAAACAGAAAAATATATTTTAGCGATGCCGCCTGTCTGTGTGTTTGTATCTGTGCATAGAGCCTAAACCATTTCATCGATCAAGCTGAATTAACGGCACGCTAGTTTGGTTTAACTGATGAGGTCAGGATTCATATTCTGACTGGTGGTTCTGGGATTGATTTTCCCTAAATAATTTTCCACTCTCCCTCCTTGCAACTCCGGGTAAACTTAATCTTAATTCAACCTTTTTCGTCCATAACACATTAGCGAAATTAGTACACATGTTTATAACCCAAACGCATAGTAAGATGTGGTGCTAAATTTTTTATAGCCCTGATTAATAAGAATATTATAAAATTAAAATTTAAAAACCAGGATATTAATACTTGTAGGCCATCAAGGGGTCGCGATGGTTTCAAAGACCAACATTGATTTCAAACCTGGCTTAATTTGGAAACCACTGAACTAAACTCGCATTTCACCCACACGTAAGTGTTCGAATTATACAAGTGAATTGGGTATTTTCCTAGTCATACTCATCAAAATGTTAGTGATGGATGTTATCATTTATCAATATATTTTATGGCTAGGAGATTTTAAAATGTGGCTTGATCGTCGTTGTAGATAATTCTCGACAATTAGCCATGGTCAAACTATTATTTAAGCTATGAATGAAAACCTGAGCTTTCATTAAGCCTAGCCTAACACAGATCAAAACAGCCAATGATCAATTGGATTTGGATGTCTGTGTCTGAAATTTTCGAGTTGTCGTCTGTTTTACATTGCGTGAGAAAGAGAAAACCCTTCGGGTATTTCTTTTTCTCTTAATACTTGATAAGACATTGTGATATACTTTACTATTTTATGCGAATTATTAATATATGTCAGGCTATATTAAATTTCGTGTGATGAATGGTTACTAAAATACCTTTATAAATTTATGGAGCAAATAATAAATAGCGATAGGTCGTCTCGCTCTTAAATTGCAGTAGATGCGCTTATAGACACCTACGTCTCTTTCTATCTCATTGGTTTCCTCGTTAACGCTATCCTTTTTTTAACCAGAGGAGGTGCAATTATATAGCTTATAAATGAAGACAATTACTCATACGAAATAATCACCCATAATGTATTATAAAAAAATTCACTGATGCATCTAGTGAACGCAATATATATACTAAAAAAACCAATTCTTAAACCACATTTTTCACCCAAATTATGAAAATTAACATTGTTCCTTAGCTTTAAAAGTCACATATAAATATCACGCCATAAGTATATTTTCACTAGTGTGGCAAAGACAGTAATTTTATGGTGGTTGTAATAATTGTGGTGAACATCGCCTGCAAAATCTTACATGGGATTTGAAACAAATTGAATAACTTCCATACCTCTTAAAATGTTTATAGGAAAATATGAAAACGTTGTCTTGTAGAAACTTTTTTATTTTGATTATAAATGAGCGAGTAAAGCATTGCTGCCATTTACATTAATAAAATTCTTGCCAGAATTCATCAAAACCGTCTCATTTCTTACTAGATTTGAATAAATTAAAGCTAGATTTTGAATAATTATTTTTTAACATAGTGGCTAAAGTCTGTTGCCAAATAAAATAAAAGATTTCTCTCTTTAAAATTATAGAAGTCAATACATGCTCTAAAATATATTGACCCGAAAAAAAATCTTACATGTTAAAAAAGGTTGCCAATTAATTTTCTAATATGCACTGCAATCTTTAAAGAGAATGAATACTTCGTTTTTAAGAAAATACTTAAACAGGCCACTTGAAAAGAGAATTAGAGCACTAATGACAAAGTTATTTTAAATTCTCATATATCGATTTGATTACAAATGAATTTTTGAATCATCTTCAAGGAAACAAAATAAAAACTATGGGGAACAGTGATAATATTAATACAAAGATAGTCAATATCTATAAATAACAGTGAAATAGAGTAAAATCTTATCAATGATGACTGCAAACAATTTGTTTATATTTTCTAAAAGGTGCTCCTAATGTCCATACGTTTAACTTCTGTTCCCCTGGCCTAAAGTGTATAATCGAGCAGGACTGGCTGATTTAGGATACGAATATCCTCTTAATTGGAAATCATAAATAATGTATAACGCTATGCTTTTTAATATTCTATGTAATGTTGGCAGCCTTATATGAGTCTACGAATTTCAAATAATTACTTAAACTTATTTAAATAATTTGATTGGATTTGTCTGCACTCTAGTATACAAGTAGTAAGTTAAGAAGATTCCATCCTGCTGCCCTCTACCAGAATTGTGACAAAGCTTTTACGTTAAACGTTCCTTCTGTTAAAACTCAAGTCGGCCATTTGTGGATACAATTCTGGATTTTCACAAAAGCAGTTTATTACAAAACTATCGGAATGGATACCATTCCGAGGGGATACGATTCCGGTTTTGGGGGATATAATTCCAGTGGATACAATTCAGGATTTTCACAAAAGCAGTTTATTACAAAACTATCGGAATGGATACCATTCCGAGGGGGTACGATTCAGGTTTTGGGGGATATAATTCCAGTGGATACAATTCAGGATTTTCACAAAAGCAGTTTATTACAAAACTATCGGAATGGATACCATTCCGAGGGGGTACGATTCAGGTTTTGGGGGATATAATTCCAGTGGATACAATTCAGGATTTTCACAAAAGCAGTTTTTTACAAAACTATCGGAATGGATACCATTCCGAGGGGGTACGATTCAGGTTTTGGGGGATATAATTCCAGTGGATACAATTCAGGATTTTCACAAAAGCTGTTTATTACAAAACTATCGGAATGGATACCATTCCGAATGGATACAATTCAGTCCCCTCATTTTTAATATTTAATATTTGTTATTCAAAAGCTATTACGGTGCAAAACGCCATAAGTAGTTTCCATACAAGACATTTACATTGACATTAAAAGGAGACAAATTGTAGATGTGTATTTTTAAGGGAGGGGCTACGCTCAACCTTACCCACCACCCAACCACTTTTATGTATTTTTCCCTTGCAAACATATTATGGGGCCATACTTGATGCAAAACAGAATTTTAATATTTACATTATACAAAATAAAAAAATAATTGAGGATTGGAATTACACTTAACCTGCTTTCCCACACACCTCCCTTCCATAACAATGGTCTGAGACTAGAAAACAAAATAAGCGCCAAATGGTGGTATTTTACATATTTAATTTGAGGGGATGGGATGGAAGCCAACTTGAGTGATCTGATATAGACCCTAACTAAAACCTTTCAGGTTTATGTGGTTGGTGCTGACTTAGAGCACCATTTGGAGGACAGAAATATCAAACTTAAGAATAAATTAATAATATAAATTAAGACAGATAAATTTGAATATTTTGGGCATGTTTGATGCACAGTAAAAAAAAATAGAAACCAGTTTAGATATTATCACAAAATGCTTTTTATATACGTACCAATTTACAAGATTCTGTCTTAAGAATAATATTTTGTAAAATATTAAATGAGTGTTTAAGGTTACATATAGATTTAAAAAATATAGTGCCTTTAAGAAAACAGTACAAGAGTTTTTAAAGTGATATACGTTTATCACTGTGGTCTATATCACCCATTCAAGTGAGGCCCTTACTTAAATTTTGTACACTGACAAGATAGAAGAAGGTATGCATATACAAATTATAAGTTACACTTATAAGAATAAACATAATTATAAAACACACATTTGTACAATTTGAAAATAGTTTTAACTATAGACTTCATTGTAGTTAAAGTCTTTTAAAGGGTTTATACTTAATTCAAAGTATTAAAAAAAATATTTTTTTAATCATAGTTGGTGCACACATAAGTTTAGTCCTCCCTTATAACTCCTCATTACTTTATTTGACATCATGTAATCAAATCATTTCATTTTTTCATTTATTTGGGGCATTTAACATGCACTTTCTAAACCGACTTATAAACTAGCTTAAATCTAGAACAGATATAACATCCAGCCCCCCGACAGTTAATTCAACCCGGTGAAAGGGAAACGCACAGTTCACCAATGATAATTTTTTAGGCCATGCCGGGAATTGAAACCAGGACCTTTATCTCTGTATGAAAACACGCTACCGACTGATCTAAAGTGTCAGAGCGTGTATTGAAATCAACATTTAGTACGGTTTATGTGTTGTTAACAAAACATTTCTTTCTAAATACGTGATAAAAAAAATGATACCTCTGAACACAAATAAAAACGGGTACCTTGGTACTAACGCTGTAAGCTACCTGGTCTCATAGGTCATCACACTCAAAATATAACTTGTTTTTTGTGACGTGGAGGTCAGGGCTTGAATTCCTGTTCTGTGTACTGAGGGATGATTTTCCAAATGATTTCCCTCTCTTTTCTCCACTCAAATTCGTGTACATTTCCTTTTAAATACACCTTTATAATTTACTTTATTATTGTAAAGAGGCGCCTAGCTACGTATATCTTAAACAAATTTAATCCAAGTTTGACACCTTACCTCAATTATAAGCAGTTCTTACCACAGAACTGATGTTCTGAGAATCGAATCCCGGCATGACTAAAACATTTACCAATGGTGAAATTTAAATTTGCGGGAATGCGTATTGTGTCTGTTCTAATATTAAGTTAGCTTGTAATTCACGCTATATAACCTGTCGCTTCTGATAATGCTCACTAAATATACAACAATAAAAACTTAAATTTTTCTTTTTAAATCTATCTTAATCGCGCGAAGAAACTTTCACTATATTTTGATTTTATTTCTAATCTAAAGATGATATCTATAATGTTTGAAAAAATTATATATAATATTTTTGTATCCACCCAGTGACGCACTCAGAAATTTACTTTAGGTAGGACATACAATCAAGGCCATAGCCAGAATAAAATTTAGGGGAAAAGGGGGTTTTGGCGTCACCCTCACCTTCAAACCTCTGGAAGATGTATTAGTATTAATTACCTATATAGTTATTTTCATTAAAACTAAAGGCAACTATTAAATAACGTAGTTTCTGTAAATGACTATTTTTTAGTTTATAGTAGGTAGTTATAATAAAAAGCACTCATCTGTTAAATTTATACACGGCTTTTTTTATTTATGAATAAAGGAGGAGGAAAATGTATAGCTTTAAACTGTAGAACCATGTTGATAAAATCTGTTCGTTATAAATAGCTAATTATAGCTTCCAGAAGTGTATAGGATTTTCTAAATTTTCCAGAGATTAAAGTTTGTAGGAAATTGTTATTTTATTATTAGATATTAAGGCCCTGCCTACCCTCTCTGGTGGTGAGTTGAGCTTTCAGCTATCAAAATAGATGGCGTTGCTAAAGTTATACAAATTGGTGGATTCCAGCAATCAGGTTGGCAGAATTACTGGTTTGTTTAAACAATTGGGAGACTGGCGACATCGACCGGTAATCAGTAAAGGCAGCAAGCAAACTTTTTCCAAGAACTGAGAGAGATAAGAAGTGTAGTGCCGGACCGTAAAGTGTGTAGGCGACCAAGTTGGACTAAACGTGGGGAGATATAACGTCAAGATACAATCACACTCTCGAGCAGAAAAATTAGACTATTTAGACGTCCATTAACCTGTAGTACCACTTTTGAATTTAGAACCTTTTTGATGCCAAAGTTTTGTACTAGTTTTGTACCATTTTGTACCACAAAGAAAAAGTTTTGTACCCGTACCAGTTTTGATTAATTAGCATATCAAAGTGTCACGTGACTCCAGGTTAATGCTGTTGTACCACTTTTGAATTTTTTTCAATTAAATATCTGGTGAGAGTAGTGATAAATAATAATGTATACTTATTTATCAGAGAAAAATTTATTTAAGGTAAAATTAGAGATAACTTATTTTTGAAGATTTTGTCACTAACTATAATAACCTATACGAGAGAGTATGTAGCTTACGATTTTGTCGTACTATTTATTTGAGTTTATTAGTAAGCAGGTAAAATAAAAAATATCGACGGCCTATTTCTAATACCCCGCATCTCCAAACAGGTCAATTTTGAGGAGAGACAAAAAAGTGATTATAAAATCACTACCGTTTTCTAAATTAGAACCACTATTTTTTTTATATATAGGAAAATTGTTTGAATTCATTTCTAAGAAGCCCTTATAAATTTTTGTGTGTTTGACATGCTAAATAATTAGATTTAGTAGCTACTGGGTATTAGACCAATTTTATTTGGAGATACAAGGTATTGAACAATACCAACCATGAGATACATTTAAATTGTAATAATACCTTTTACGAGATGCGTTGTATTATTCAACGACTTGCTTAGGAATAGTAATAGATTATTGTATTTGAAATTAAAATTTTATTACTGAAGAAAAAATTTAGATACAATATAAAAATATTTATTTATGAATTACAGAATCTTTTCCCTTAGTTTCTTTTATTATTTTCTTCATTGTTTTATTTCTTCATTGTTTTCAATTTTGGCTTTTTTGGCTTATAGAATCCTTTTTGAGTCTTTTGGTGAGGTTTTCCTTTCAGCCTTGGCAGATTGTCATAGAAAGAATGAAAATCAGCCGGTATTACTGGTTTCAGTTCCGTAAAATATGTCCACTTTTTTTCGGGATTGCTAGGCGATGCTTGAAGAGTTTTGGTATATTCCATTGAAAGTTTCTTTTCTTCAAACTACTGTGGTTCTTCGCGGACGTACTGGCAAGTCTTCAAATTCTGTATCAAAATCTAGTTGGAACTGAATTTGTCCGTTAGGTTTGTACAACAAACCCCTAAGATTTGCCACAGTTGGATCAGATTTTTGTGATCCTGTCGAATACTGGTAACAAACTTCAAGACAGTGTAGTCAAGGAAGAATTCGTGAGTCACGTACTTGACTTCATAGGGAAAAGGGTTCGTTCTTGCTTCTTGGGTGTATTTAACGTAATCAAATGGAACAAAATGTCTTTTCCTTTAATTTTTCTTTCAATCATTGCATGCACGCTGTCACACTCCATTTGTGTATGACCTTTATGCAGAAACTTCTGAGTAATTACAATATTGTGAATCATAGCAAAATTAATTAAGGCATTTGACAATACCGCATTCCTATTTGATAACCACACCCATCACTGTAAACAACAATAGGTCGCTTTGATTCTAAGCATTTATCTGGAAAAAGTAATCAATTAGACAAGTGGCAAACACCGGAGCGGTGAGATCAGCTCAGTTTCATTAAACCAATAACAGCAGCAATTATGTGTTTCAAGATTATAAATTGTAAAGTTGTGACAAGACAGCTTGGTTTTATAGTAAAAAAGCACTAGCTTTAACAAAAGGTGCACATTTTACTGCTGGAGATCCATTGTTAGGCAGTAGATTTCTTCTCTTCAGCTTGCATTTTATCGCTCTCTTTTTCTGCTCTGATTCGATCCTTAATCAAAACATGATTTTTCCAAGTCTCTTCATCTAAATTTTTGACCTCATATTGATAGCATACATCACATCTATCTTTCCTGGGGGCGAAAATAGCCAAATTCTTTTCACCAAACACAGAATCAAAATCAAAGGAAGAGTAGGTTGGTTTTCCTTCCTCCTTCATTTTTTTAATGTATTCTCTTTTACAAGTTAGCTTTTGATTCAAAATGAGCTTCAAGGTACAACTTATTGGATTCTCTTCGGCAGTAATGAGAAGGCATTTTAGGAAGTTTTTCAAGGTAATCCTTAAGGTTAATCATTCTTTTCGTCCAGCTCTATGGGTGTATTTCTTGACGGCCTCCCTCTTTTGTTTCCGTTATTCGACAGACACCAAGATCATCCTGTGTTTTTTCTTTTAGCTGCAGCTACCCTTTCAGAGGGAAGCTCATCCGCATTTTTCTTAACCCAATTGTTTACCATCCATTCGTTAACACCTAAAGTACTCAGAAGAATCTTTTACAGACATTGAGGCGTTCATTGTTTTGCGTTAGATGGTAGGTCAGTGTAGAATTTCGGCGGGATTTCTTATTTGGGTGTTTCTTATTGACAGTCTATTGTTTTGTACAGCTTAGTTGTACGAGAACCAGATACCAACATTTTTTCTCCCCCCAAGACAAGTTCCAGAATTTTTGAAACATATTTTCTCTGTCTCCTTGTGTGAAAACCTTGCATTTTCTTAATTTACTTGCATTGCATACCTTTTTAATTACACATAGGTCCCATCTTTCGTTCTTCCTTTTCATTTAAACTTCTTTTCACCAGGAATTTCCATTCTCTTTTTTCCTAATATATCCTACATACTTCTTCCTTTCATCCTTGCGAGTTTTATTTTATTTTTCTCCCATGACCCAGGTGAAGATTTTTTTTCTTTTTTTTTTCCTCTTTCTGATGGTGCTTCTGAAGAAAGGTCTCTCATGGTTGCAGGCTTGTCTAATCCAAGTGAATTGTCATCTATTACTTTTTGGAATAACATCAGAGCTGTCTGTTTGGTACCTTATAGCTGTTAACTATTTCAGTATTTGTCTGTAAAGAATTTTCTCCAATTGGTGCAGGTTCATCTAAATCAAATGAATTGTCATCAAATCCATCAGGTAAGCCTTCTTGAACATTTGTCAGTCCTTGAGAATTGATGGTTGTAGCTTTCTCTACACGTGCTGGTATCCTTGATGAACTGTCTCCTGTGGAAGCAGGTTCATATAAATAAATATAATTATCATCACTTGCTGCTGTTTCTTTTGGTAAGTAATTGGCGACATCCATTAATGTTAAATTCGGTGGCTACAACATCTATGTTACACCCCAACAAATCACTATGATTCAAATCTCCTACGTCTTCATTGAACAATGGAAAATCACATGCATGTTCTTGACTCACTTTATGAAGACGATTTTCAGTTCTTAACAAGACAGAACTATCAAAATCGTTAGAAACAGCTCCTGAAATAAAATAAAATACAAGAGTGGTTTTAGAATGCCTTAAGTATTTATGTTATTAAAGACTATCTACAACATAAATTTTCATGGCGTGAAAAACAGTAAGTAAAATTTTTATCTGCCCCGAGTTGTGAGGTTAAAACCCTTACTATTAGAAACATTTTTAATTTACTTTTAAAACAATAAAAAATACGCACTATAAATAAAAACCCAGGGCCCTTTAAGGGGATGAAAAAAAAGGCCTTCCTCCAGAGCCTTCCTATTGGGGGATAACTAAAGCCCTAAAAACAAAACCTTTAAAAAAAAAATTTTCTCACCCGAAGTTTTATCATTTCTATTTTTTATTCCTTTTTGCACACAGTCATAAGGGAAAAACTTTTTTTTTCCCAAATCCATTGGTAATTTCAGACTTGTTACTCTCATTATTTACCAATTTTTCAAAGAATAATTTCCCTTTTTCCCCCCACTTGTTTAAATATCAAAAAAAAACGTGAAAGCATCAAAAAAAAAACAAACCCCTTTTGCGAACCTGTTTCAAACTTAAGAAGATTAAAACCCTTTTCATTAATTTTTTACCAATAA
>JBCFYV010001001.1:35361569-35454619 GCA_039000515.1 Timema cristinae | reverse complement strand
CCTTGCACCCCAAAAACCCGGCGTATTTACCACTGATTCCCTTCTTCAAACACAACCTTTTACTAGCCACGTGTCAAGAGAAATATCTACTATAGCTAACACAAATATTAATTAATCACCAGGGCACTCTATTTTACCACTGATTCCCTTCTTCAAAACCACCTTTACTAGCCACGTGCCCAAGAGTATATCTACTATAGCTAACACTAATATTAAATTATCACCAGGGCACTGCTATTTTACCACTGATTCCCTTCTTCAAACACAACCTTTTACTAGTCACGTGTCAAGAGTATATCTACTATACTAACACTAATATTAAATTATCACCAGGGCACTGCTATTTTACCACCTATTCCCTTCTTCAAACACAACCTTTTACTAGCCATGTGTCAATAGTATATCTACTATAGCTAACACTAATATTAAATTATCACCAGGGCACTGCTATTTACCACCTATTCCCTTCTTCAAACACAACCTTTCACAACCTTGTAATAGCTGGCAATGCTGTTAACATTTGTGTATGATTCTAAACTTTTCATAGTTCCAAAGTAGTGTTTTGAGTAATTAGGTGTGTTGACAAGGCCGTAGCCAGCCAATAATTTCAGGGGGGGGGGGGGGGTTGGTGGGCCCATCCCCAAATCAACGGAGGCTAGAAAAAATTTTGAATAAAAAAAAATTCTAGAATCTATCTGAAGTGTTTTTTTTATGGCAACACAGCCCCCTAATTTGTACTTGTACCTTAATTTTTATATTGTTTGAACCATAAATAAAGACATATATATTTTGTTCATAAAATTTCGGGGGCGGGGAGGGGGTTGAACCCCGAAAAAACCCCTTGACTACATCCTTGTGTGTTGAAATAATCATTTTCTTGGATACCACTTATTTGGTTCATTCCAAGAAACGTCCTTTAATTTCCAATACCATATTGAATGTAGGGAAATAAAGGCGTTTGATTTATTTAAAGAACTAATTTTTACAAACTGCATCTTGAAGGTGAATATTAAAATATAACTAGCTCGTATTTTGTTGATGATATATTCATATACAATTAAAACTGTAGTAAAAGAAAAATTATATAGCATTATGTTTTTATTATATGAGACTAAGACTATGATCTAACAAATCCTAAGGGTTCCGGAACCTCCTTTACCACACCCTTGTAGGATACTAATGAGAGGAAGGTAGTATTTTAAAGGAAATTCCCCCGCGTCTGAGTTGAGCAAGAGCCATTTTGTGAAATCTACCCTCAGTACGCCCGACTAAGATCCAAACCCCGCCATACCCTTCACCATTAAACCAGACAAGACGAGACTGGCGTTTGTTCCGCGTTACCACCAATGCGATAAATATATATATATATTGTAAATTCATTTGGGCACGGACACAGGATGAGGAATGTGAATTTGTCAAGAATCCGCATTAGCATTCGCTTGAAGAATAATTAAAAAAAAACCTTGGAAACTCTCCAATCTCTCAATGCATTCAATCAGAATTGAACCCCGTCCTCCTGTGTCATCAGCGTAAACTACTCGGCCAGAGCTGTCCTTGGAGTGGGGTTCATGGCCCCGACCAGGTAAGATCTGAATTATTGCCTGTTAGTTCCTGCAGGTGTCCTACCAGCCATTGCAGGTGGGGAGACCGGGGTAAAAATAATTCAAAACAAAATGTTCCGTTGAAAGATTCTGATATTAGCAGGCCTATTATGTCTGCTAAAAGTCCTTCAAAAACTTCAGAACATGTAAGTTTAATTAAAGATCATGCCACGCCATCTACTTCATGCCGGGATCACGATCAACTTAACGTAACTTAACGTAAAGGACCTCGTGTGTTTAAATGGAAGCGATCACAATGCACTTAACTTAACGTTGACTTGCAGTTAACTTATAGTAAGAGATGTCTTGGGAGGTATTTTACTTTACTTTACGTTACTTGAAGGGTATCACGTGATATAGCCAGCCAATCATTATGCGAGTGACGTCAACAGGGCTATTTAGTAATTCATTTGTTGGTATTATGACCAATGTTTACTCTTTAGCGTAAGTTTTAGTGATCAGACATTGAAACAAAATAATTAAACTAAAATAAGGAACTAAATTTATCAAAAAAGTTTAATAATATATATTGATTATATTGATTGAAAACGGAAGACATTCACAGATCATCACTTTACAAATAGTACAAAACCACAAATCATACTCGAGAATGCATATGTTTTGCTCGAGTTGTTACGTTAAGTTAAGTGAATCGTTATCACACATAAGTTAAGTTAACTTTAAGTGAACGTTACGTTAAGTTACATTAAGTTAACGTTAAGTTGATCGTGATCCCGTAATCAGTGTATCAATCAGGTAGACAAAGTTTAAGTATAGTCCTATCTCCGAAATAGATTCAACCCCTCCCAAAAGCAGGACCAAGAACAAGTTCTGTTAGGCCTACCAACAATGGCAAAAGGAGAAAAACGTCAATATTAACTGGCACCCCAATTAAGAAAGCATTTGAAGACAAAAAGAAAACAAATACTTCACATAAAATAAAGTTAACAACTCTAAAAATCATCTGTTTGAGAAAAATCGAGACAAAGCACAGCAACAATATATAAATTTAAAAAAAAATCTACATCTGATGAATCACATAGAAGATGAAGACAGTCTTTGGTTTGTTTGGACTAACAGTTTACCAAAGGAACGTTGGATTCACTTATTGCGTGTCAAATGTGGGCTCGTGTTAGCGTGCCCGGAAGATAATAATCTGTTTCCATATTACAAGTGTAAATCAGATTAGGGTACATTGACTGAACAACTTTGAACAATCTGAACAATGAATATTATAATGGTGTTGATAATTTAGTGTGTAGCTTGTTTTTAATAATACATTATATTATTAGTCCTTTTTTTTTGGTGATATCGATTTATACAGCACGTGCCAGCGTACCCTGGTCTTCCCTACTACCAGCCCTTGCAGGTGTCCTACAAGCCCTTGCTGGTGTCCTACAAACCCTTTTAAGTGTCCTGCCAGCCCTTGTAGTTGTCCTAGCAAATAGTTTCTCCCAGCTTGTGATATCTACAGAGTTACAACTGTCATATTACCTCTTGAGCTGAGACATGGCTCCAAGGAATGACAGACTGGATGCAATGCTACTAGCGGTATTAAAAACATTAACTAGGTTAAGTCGGTAACTGAAGTGATCCCTCCTCTTTAACAAGAGTTGATTTCTTTAAAACAGTTTGTCAACCTTGTTATTTTCTCCAGTCCTTTCATTCAAGCTTGTCCCGAGCTGCGCACTGCGTACTGCGCAGTTATCACCTGGTCGATAGGCAAGGTCCGGCCTCTTGTTCCTCAAGAACCTGTCGTGGAACCGCAAATATGAATTGGAGACTTCTCATCTATAATGGTCACGGGTTCCAATCACGACACAGTAACCAGGGATATGTTTTATTAAAAGGTCAACGCAAGTGCAAGCTATACGTGTTGGGTTTTTTTTTCTAGCCAGACCCAACACAGCTGTTGATTGGAGTCAGGGAGGTCGCGCCCGGGAGGGGAGCCCCCAAACACTTCCAAACATCGGGAAAAAGCTTGAAAGTTGGGAATTTTGGGGAGAGTCAAGATTTTTATTTGGGAAATTCTAGAATTACTTTGTATCACTTTCGATTATAAAAGTTCCTTACCGCAGACTTGGACAGACAAATTTTATATTTCCCAACTGTCGACACTGCTCTTAAAAAGTTCCCAACTTTATAACTCATCAGACATTGAAAGTAGATCTTCTGTAGTAGAATGTATGGAAAGTTTAGTTAATCAAGATGGCTAGTAAACCCTTTGTTAATTATTACAAGTTTTAAGGCTGCTGCTACTAATACTACCACTACTACTAAATTGATTAAGAATGATGTTAGTTGTAAGAATAGACTTAAAGGAATGAAATGTATGTATTATATATCTACACTATTACATGTATGTACAACATTTAAGGTGAGGCAGCAGCTGACAAGCACATTGTGCTTAGCTGGACCATGTTTAGTGATTAGAAATATGTACTCCTGATACAATAAAAAACTACTACTACTACTACTACTACTACTACTACTACTACTACTACTACTACTACTACTACTACTACTACTACTACTACTACTACTACTACTACTACTACTACTGCACACCAGTAGTCTTAAGAAGGTTAGATAATGCTATAAGTTGATCACTTGATAAAGCCTGTAGTGTTTACAGCCGAGACGTGTTAGTTTTCTTACATGCAATGATGGTGAATGTCAAAACAAATAACAATAACACTTGGAAAATCCATAATTAAAAATCACTTTAAAAATACAGTTGCCTAAAACCTCGATTCAAGCCCCAATTATCGCCTCAAATTCTACCATTTTTTCCCCTTTTATCTGGGGGGTATTTAATATCACCCGACCTACCAGTGTTCTCAAAGCCGCCCTTGTCACCTAGGAATGTTTCTAATTTCCCAGTGCCTAAAGTTGGAGAATCCACTGTTTCTCCCATATACATTGGAGCTAATTGGAGCTTAAAACAAAAGTGTTGTTATCGACCGTTTAATCTGCCGGAGCAGGGAAGAAAGGCGTAATTACGAGTACATTATTGTGAAGAGAGTTTGTCAAACCTCAGTCACTCGACCAGGATTCGATTCCCAACCTCCCCGTCTGATGTGAGGGATAAGGCGAGTATCAGGGGCGGCTCGTGTATAGCCACTGCGAAACTGCAGCACCCCCTATTTCTACTTGATATTATTGATAGACGATAAAATTTAATATAATGAGTCCTTTAATGGTGAAAGAAAGTATTTTTTACTCGGCGTGTGTTGTGCTTAAAAACCGTGTACCATATTCTTGAATGTGATAAAGTGTAGAAGAGTGTAGAATTAGATTATTATTATGCTTCCAGATATTCTATTTGATTCATTTTTTGTCGGTTCTTTTATTTAACAGAAAGACTAAATGCGCTTGTAGTATTTTCAATGGAGAAAAATGTCCTCAATTGTCATCCAGAGTTCAAAGAGAAAATTATTGAACTTTTTGCGCAAATTAAAACAAGAATAATGGATTTCATTTTTAAATGAGTAGATCAAGCTTTAACTGTAACAATTTAAATTAAAGTATTAAGTAAGTAAAAAAGTTTAGTTTTTTATGTTGAGATTTTATCAAGTTCCTGAATAAATTTTCTTTTTATGCATTTTTTTTCCCTTTTACTCAATTTTAAAACAAAGGCTAAAAAATTTCTGGAGCAGCACCCCCACTAATTTTAGCTACGAGCCGCCACTTGTGAGTATTACACCTGAGACCCCTCATCCACCGATGGTACGAGTAACCACACTATTGTAAGGTTATGTAAGTCCCATCAGTCTGACACCACTGGTGAGTGATGCAAGGTTTGGGGTCTGTCGCTTTGTGGAGCTCGGGCTTTCAATGACACCCAGGTCAGGGTTCAAATCCTCTCCCGATGTAATTAGGTTTGTTTACTCCATAACTCTCCCTCCAAGCGAATCCCGGCCAGAGAAACAGTCCCTTGCTATAATAAACCTGTCCTTTCAAGGCGAGCCCTTCTTGCACTGCACCCACATGACCTTGACCTCCACAATGACGTCATTCATCAAGTCACCTGCCTGACGTCACAAAGTCCGTGTGTGAAGGTTGTCGGAGCTCCAGGGACAGATTATGTCGGCTAAAGTGTGTGATATCATTTGTTGGAATCACTCATTTACTCTGCGTTGTCTGTATTCCGGGAAAATTATAAGAAGGAATTTTAATAAGTCAGCATTCGATTGGAGGGAGGTTTGAAAACTAACATTTTGCTCCTGGTACCCCGGGATCTCGCGTCAGAACACACTCGACTATCTGGGCACAGCAGGATACCCAGGTACCCATTGTAAGAACCACTCAACAAGAGATACATTCTGGGGTAAAAAGAACCAGCCGGGATTGAACCCCAGACTATCGATTGGAAAGAAAGGCGCACTATCATGAGATAAATATGATAAAACATGGTCACTAGTGAGTGTGTGAAGATCTAACCAGCTTTCAAATCTCTCGATAAAACATGCTCGTGATTACGGGTGATGAATGACCGTGTGAGTCTGGTTTGAGTTGTTTACATCTGGCACAGGTACACATTGGTATCAGCTTAGTGAGAGGTAGTTGTGTGATCAAGGAGATATCTTATCTCGACACTTGTTATCTTGAGACAAACAGTAACTTGTCTGTTACCTTCTACTGTTAGGCACTGTCAGTTATAACATGCATGTTACCTTCTACTGTGAGGCACTGTCAGTTGTAACTTATCTGTACCTTCTACTGTGAGGCCATATCAGTTGTAACTTGTCTGTACCTTCTACTGTGAGGCCATGTCAGTTGTAACTTGTCTGTACCTTCTACTGTGAGGCCATGTCAGTTGTAACTTGCCTGTTACCTTCTACTGTGAGACCATGTCAGTTGTAACTTGCCTGTTACCTTCTACTGTGAGGCACTGTCAGTTGTAACTTGTCTGTTACCTTCTACTGTGAGGCCATGTCAGTTGTAACTTGTCTGTACCTTCTACTGTGAGGCCATGTCAGTTGTAACTTGCATGTTACCTTCTACTGTGAGGCCATGTCAGTTGTAGATAGCTTGTACCCTCTACTGTGAGGCCATGTCAGTTGTAACTTGCCTGTTACCTTCTACTGTGAGACCATGTCAGTTGTAACTTGTCTGTACCTTCTACTGTGAGGCCATGTCAGTTGTAACTTGCCTGTTACCTTCTACTGTGAGACCATGTCAGTTGTAACTTGTCTGTACCTTCTACTGCGAGGCCATGTCAGTTGTAGATAGCTTGTACCCTCTACTGTGAGGCCATGTCAGTTGTAACTTGCCTGTTACCTTCTACTGTGAGACCATGTCAGTTGTAACTTGCCTGTTACCTTCTACTGTGAGGCCATGTCAGATGTAGATAGCTTGTAACCTCTACTGTGAGGCCATGTCAGTTGTAACTTGCCTGTTACCTTTTACTGTGAGACCATGTCAGTTGTAACTTGTCTGTACCTTCTACTGTGAGGCCATGTCAGTTGTAACTTGCCTGTTACCTTCTACTGTGAGGCCATGTCAGTTGTAACTTGTCTGTACCTTCTACTGTGAGGCCATGTCAGTTGTAACTTGCTTGTTACCTTCTACTGTGAGGCCATGTCAGTTGTAACTTGTCTGTACCCTCTACTGTGAGGCCATGTCAGTTGTAACTTGCCTGCTACCTTCTACTGTGAGACCATGTCAGTTGTAACTTGTCTGTTACCTTCTACTGTGAGACCATGTCAGTTGTAACTTGTCTGTTACCCTCTACTGTGAGGCCATGTCAGTTGTAACTTGTATGTACCCTCTAATGTGAGGCCATGTCAGTTGTAACTTGCCTGCTACCTTCTACTGTGAGGCCATATCAGTTGTAATTTGTATGTACCCTCTACTGTGAGGCCATGTCAGTTGTAACTTGCCTGTTACCTTCTACTGTGAGGCCATGTCAGTTGTAACTTGTCTGTACCCTCTACTGTGAGGCCATGTCAGTTGTAACTTGTATGTACCCTCTACTGTGAGGCCATGTCAGTTGTAACTTGCCTGTTACCTTCTACTGTGAGGCCATGTCAGTTGTAACTTGTCTGTACCCTCTACTGTGAGGCCATGTCAGTTGTAACTTGTATGTACCCTCTACTGTGAGGCCATGTCAGTTTTAACTTGCCTGTTACCTTCTACTGTGAGACCATGTCAGTTGTAGATAGCTTGTAGCCTCTACTGTGAGGCCATGTCAGTTGTAACTTGCCTGTTACCTTCTACTGTGAGACCATGTCAGTTGTAACTTGTCTGTACCCTCTACTGTGAGGCCATGTCAGTTGTAACTTGTCTGTACCCTCTACTGTGAGGCCATGTCAGTTGTAACTTGTCTGTACCTTCTACTGTGAGACCATGTCAGTTGTAACTTGTCTGTACCTTCTACTGTGAGACCATGTCAGTTGCAGATAGCTTGTACCCTCTACTGTGAGACCATGTCAGTTGTAACTTGTCTGTACCTTCTACTGTGAGGCCATGTCAGTTGTAGATAGCTTGTACCCTCTACTGTGAGACCATGTCAGTTCTAACTTGTCTGTACCTTCTACTGTGAGACCATGTCAGTTGTAACTTGCCTGTTACCTTCTACTGTGAGGCCATGTCAGTTGTAGATAGCTTGTACCCTCTACTGTGAGGCCATGTCAGTTGTAACTTGCCTGTTACCTTTTACTGTGAGACCATGTCAGTTGTAACTTGTCTGTACCTTCTACTGTGAGACCATGTCAGTTGTAACTTGCCTGTTACCTTCTACTGTGAGGCCATGTCAGTTGTAACTTGTCTGTACCTTCTACTGTGAGACCATGTCAGTTGTAACTTGCCTGTTACCTTCTACTGTGAGGCCATGTCAGTTGCAGATAGCTTGTACCCTCTACTGTGAGACCATGTCAGTTATAACTTGTCTGTACCTTCTACTGTGAGGCCATGTCAGTTGTAGATAGCTTGTACCTCTACTGTGAGGCCATGTCAGTTGTAACTTGTCTGTTACCTTCTACTGTGAGGCCATGTCAGTTGTAACTTGCCTGTTACCTTCTACTGTGAGACCATGTCAGTTGTAACTTGTCTGTACCCTCTACTGTGAGGCCATGTCAGTTGTAACTTGTATGTTACCTTCTACTGTGAGGCCATGTCAGTTGTAACTTGCCTGTTACCTTCTACTGTGAGACCATGTCAGTTGTAACTTGTCTGTACCCTCTACTGTGAGGCCATGTCAGTTGTAACTTGTATGTACCCTCTACTGTGAGGCCATGTCAGTTGTAACTCGTCTGTACCTTCTACTGTGAGGCCATGTCAGTTGTAACTTGCCTGTTACCTTCTACTGTGAGGCCATGTCAGTTATAACTTGTCTGTACCCTCTACTGTGAGACCATGTCAGTTGTAATTTGCCTGTTACCTTCTACTGTGAGGCCATGTCAGTTGTAACTTGTCTGTACCTTCTTCTGTGAGGCCATGTCAGTTGTAACTTGTCTGTACCTTCTTGTGAGGCCATGTCAGTTGTAACTTGTCTGTACCCTCTACTATGCAACAAGTGGTACACTGTAGAATGTTGTTTTGTTCGTTCGGTCAAGCAAGCAAAGCTGTCTGCAGAGTTGGGCGCACGGCTATCAGACCTGACTCAGTCCTAGTAGACCAGTTCACGTCTCCCTCAGCCTCCTCACAGATTGTATCAGGCAAACAGATGCAGGAGAAGGTGGACATCTGGTCGCGGCTATTAACCTGAATGCAAGAGTCTGCTCACTCGGCCAAGGCTGAGCTCACGGTAATCTGTGTTGTAACGACACGATCACGATCATCAGATGGAATGTTCAACACAAGGTGATCCAGATGACACCTGGTCCAGACGACCGCGAGACACACTATCCGAACTAACCAATGTTTAATAGTCACTTCTCCCACGATCACGCGTATACCAAGGCACCCCCCAAAACCCATAAAAAAAATCAGGAACAGTGTAGGCTTGAGATCCTGTTACTAGGGCGTGTGTCGATCCCGTCCATTTCGTCTCCCAGCTGGCACTCCCATCAGCCACACCCCGCGCAGGATTCCCTCGCGTCTCAGACCGCAGACGTGCGGGGGTGAGTCGCAGACGCGGGATACAATGTTTCCCTAGATGCGTCTTTTGGTCGCCAGTCGAGGGTAATTTTATGTGCAGTACAGATCTACCTCAGTTATTAGAGTTATTCAATTGTGTTTTATTTAATGTTCCGTGTTATTTTGGAATGGCGTGGATACATAATACTGACTTGATCGACCAACTATTCCTGAGATCTCTTTCCATGTGTTACTCTTCACATGTTGGTCCCGGTACACTGGCGAACATATGTCAAATATTGAGGGGTGCTTTTCCACCTCTTCAATTAAATTTTCGTTCTCTTTTATGGCTAAATCTTGGACCATTTTCAAAACCAGCCCAATCAAACACAAAACTAAATACAACTCTTCTAAAACACAAGCTCGCTCGGTGGTGGTGGTCTTGGAGCAGTCTGGACGCACACACTGGTCGCCAGCCGCAGTCGCATCGAAGGAACTGGCTAAACTATGGTCGCCGGTCGCAGACACAAGACGCGCCGAGGGAATCCTACCTAATGGTTGGATTCTCACTGGGAGAGCTGTGCACCGGCTGTGTCGTGTCGCTAGCATGCACTGTTTTGATCACCGCAGATGTAGACGTGGATCAAACAAAGGAAAACGTGATTGTTGCTTGTAGTCTGTATCTTATATCAGAAGAGAAAATAGAAGAAAATGCTGGGTGCATAATGTGTTTATATCACGAAATTACTCTTGTAGTCTTTATGTTGGAAGTTATATAAGCCAGCTTGTTGTTTTTTTTCTTCCATAATTGAGGGCTGCACACGATAATTGTGTAGGAATGTTCTTCAGCCACTGTCAGATTGTTGATAAAAACCTTCGTGAAGTTTCGCAAT
Organism: Timema cristinae; assembly: GCA_039000515.1. Lineage (NCBI taxonomy): Eukaryota > Metazoa > Arthropoda > Insecta > Phasmatodea > Timematidae > Timema > Timema cristinae. Next base: position 35,444,103 of record JBCFYV010001001.1, on the reverse strand, counting down.
AGTCGGAAGAAGCCGAACTAGGAGAAACGACACATGATCGACCATAAGGCAGCCGAACTCAATTCATACTGACAGGACTGAGCTGTGTTGGATCCTTCTGGATACGTTTGAAGCAATCCAAAACGACAGAGTCCGCAAACAGTCCTCTACAGTGGCGGCTCGTGTATAAGCAATGCGGAACTGCAGTACCCCCTATTTCCACTAGATATTATCGATAACATTTAATATAATGAGTCCTTTTTTATGTAATTATTTATTTATTTTTGTAGTAAAATATATATTCCTTAAGCTTAATGTCAGTACTTCAGTAGCCATTCCCCAGTTTATGAAAAAATATACAAACCTCTTTGTATGGAACTGTGCACCTCACAGTGCCAGCGACGTGGTGTTTGACTGTTGTGCGCGTGCGCACACAGGAGGGGGTTGGGGAGGAAGGTGGGACTGCCAGGTAGAGAGAGCACTGTTGCTCTCACAGTGCCGGCCGGCTCTGGTGTGATGTTGGAAGTAAGTTGTTTTTTACTCGGCGTGTGTTGTGCTTAAAAACCTTGTACCATATTCTTGAATGTGATAAAGTGTAGAAGAGTGTAGAATTAGATTATTATTCTGCTTCCAGCTATTTTATTTGATTCATTTTTTTAGGTTCTTTTATTTAACAGAAAGACTAAATGCACTTGCAGTACTTTCAATGGAGAAAAATTTCCTCAATTGTCATCCAGAGATCAAGGAGAAAATTATTGAACTTTTTGCGCAAATTAAAACAAGAAGAATGGATTTCATTTTTAAATGAATGAATCAAGCTTGAACTGTAACAAAGTATTAAGTATTAAAAGTATGTAAAAATGATTTTTTTTGTTAAGATTTTATCAAGTTCCTGAATAAATTTTCTTTTTATACGTGTTTTTTTTCTTTTACACAATTTTAAAACAAAGGCTAAAAAATTTCTGGAGCAGCACCCCACTAATTTTAGCTACGAGCCGCCACTGGCTCCTCTCAGTGTTAATCCATCTTTATGCTGTCAATCACGATGACTGTCGTGCATGCATGATCGTGTTAGGGGGTTTAACGTAAAACACGTATGTTTGTAGAAATATACACCTTTCCTCCCGAACGGAATACTGTATAGGATTGTTATGTTATCATTGCAGATCAGGATATTCCTTGTCTGATACAGAGATATCGTGAGTTCGACCACAGTATCCTGTTTGGATACACGATGTATCTCTTGACAGCCGCAAAACTATCTTGTTTATAGATGGATACATACATCACTTGTATTAGAGAATTACAACACACAGCTACATGTACATAATTATATTCTCGGGAATGTAATTTAATTTATATTAAATTATAAACTCAGTCATAAATTACAATCGCTTTGATCTTAAGAGGACTTATAATTGGTGATCGTCAGAAAATAAATGGAATGAAGGATTATTAGCATGTCCCTAATAGAGTTCCATACGTACTCTACTAACACTCATAGCAATGCAACATCCCCTCCATATTAGCACCCCCAACACTCGAGTGTCCCTAATAGGGTTCCATACGTACTCTACTAACACTCATAGCAATACAACATTCCCTCCATATTAGCACCCCCAACACTCGAGTGTCCCTAATAGGGTTCCATACGTACTCTACTAACACTCATAGCAATGCAACATCCCCTCCATATTAGCACCCCCAACACTCGAGTGTCACTAATAGGGTTCCATACGTACTCTACTAACACTCATAGCAATGCAACATCCCCTCCATATTAGCACCCCCAACACTCGAGTGTCACTAATAGGGTTCCATACGTACTCTACTAACACTCATAGCAATGCAACATTCCCTCCATATTAGCACCCCCAACACTCGAGTGTCCCTAATAGGGTTCCATACGTACTCTACTAACACTCATAGCAATGCAACATTCCCTCCATATTCGCATCCCCAACACTCGAGTGTTGGCTCTTGGGATGTCCTGTCGGGGCTTCCTTCGGGAAGATATTTTGGTTTGAAACCCGGAGAGATAGAAACGGACTCCTCACGAACGTCAAGATAGGTTTTAGTAACCTAACACTTATATAGTTCAATTTTTTAGAAAAGGCCTTAAAAAAATACTGCAACACGTGAACCATGGGTTGTTTTTAGAGTATTTGGGTGCAGCATCATCAAACTCTGAACGAAAAAACACTGGAAATACTCAACGGTTTGATTATTAAAGAAACAAAACAAAAAACATACAATCAGTTACATATATAGAAAAATAGTTCAACAATCAATTAGCTATGTTATTTGAAAGGTTTATAGCTAATTACAATTTTTAGCAACGCGTTATACTATCCGTTTGGGTTATATAAGCCTATTTATGCTACTAATTACAATGATATGTTAGGGATTAGGAAGGCTTATAATTTAGAGGAAGTGCACTAACATTTGCTCGGAGGAAGAGTGGAAAAACATTTAGTAAAAACTATCCTCAGTACACCTGACTAGGATCTAGCTCCGATCTCGCCGGTTTTGGCAGTCTAGTCTAACACGAGAGTGGGTCTAGATAGATTAATAGGTAAATTAAACAGATTAAATCACTAAATAAACGAATAAATAAATAAAAACCTCAAATAATTAGCTAATGATTTAAATGAGATTTTAGTCGTGTTCTCGTCTAGCACAGTTGACAGCACACGCCCACGCGCGTGCACACACTACACACACAAACACAATCCGAACCTCCCTGAGGAGAAGACCATGGCACGCATGATCTGAAGATGTTGAAGCCACCACAACAGAAATAACCCTCCACTGGTATATTTAGGAAAGTGACATTGAACTAGCACGTCCTAAGCACGAGGTTATACTCACAACTTATCAACTTACTGTATATTAATTGATCAGTGAGGATGACGACTAATCCACTGACTCACCTGGAGAAATCACGACCCATTCACTGACTCACCTGGAAATTTCAAGACCAATCCACTGACTCACCCGGAGAAATCATGACTAATCCACTGACTCACCTGGAGAAATCACGACCAATCCAATTACTCATCTGGAGAAATCACGACCAATCCAATGACTCATCTGGAGAAATCACGACCAATCCACTGACTCACCCGGAGAAATAATGACTAATCCACTGACTCACCTGGAGAAATCACGACCAATCCAATTACTCATCTGGAGAAATCACGACCAATCCAATGACTCACCTGGAGAAATCACGACGAATACACTGACTCACCTGGAAATTTCAAGATCAATCCACTGACTCACCTGGAGAAATCACGACCAATCCACTGACTCACCCGGAGAAATAATGACTAATCCACTGACTCACCTGGAGAAATCACGACCAATCCAATGACTCATCTGGAGATAGCACAACCAATCCACTGACTCACCTGGAGAAATCACGACCAATACACTGACTCGCCTGGAAATTTCAAGACTAATCCACTGCCTCACCGGAGAATTCATGACTAATCCACTGACTCACCTGGAAATTTCAAGACTAATCCACTGACTCACCCGGAGAATTCATGATTAATCCACTGACTCACCTGGAAATTTCAAGATCAATCCACTGACTCACCTGGAGAAATCACGACCAATCCAATGACTCACCTGGAGAAATCACGACCAATCCAATGACTCACCTGGAGAAATCACGACCAATCCAATTACTCACCTGGAGAAATCACGACCAATCCAATGACTCACCTGGAGAAATCACGACCAATACACTGACTCACCTGGAAATTTCAAGACTAATCCACTGACTCACCCGGAGAATTCATGACTAATCCACTGACTCACCTGGAAATTTCAAGATCAATCCACTGACTCACATGGAGAAATCACGACCAATCCAATGACTCACCTGGAGAAATCACGACCAATACACTGACTCACCTGGAACTTTCAAGACCAATCCACTGACTCACCCGGATAAATCATGACTAATCCACTGACTCACCTGGAAATTTCAAGACTAATCCACTGACTCACCCGGAGAATTCATGACTAATCCACTGACTCACCTGGAAATTTCAAGACTAATCCACTGACTCACCCGGAGAATTCATGACCAATACACTGACTCACCTGGAAATTTCAAAACTAATCCACTGACTCACCCGGAGAATTCATAACTAATCCACTGACTCACCTGGAAATTTCAAGATCAATCCACTGACTCACCTGGAGAAATCACGACCAATCCAATTACTCATCTGGAGATAGCACAACCAATCCACTGACTCACCTGGAGATATTACGACCAATCCAATGACTCACCTGGAGAAATCACGACCAATCCACTGACTCACCTGGAGAAATCCCGATTAATCTACTGACTCGCCTGGAGAAATCATGACTAATCCACTGACTCGCCTGGAGATATAACGACCAATCCACTGACTCACCTGGAGATATTACGACCAATCCAATGACTCACCTGGAGAAATCACGACCAATCCACTGACTCACCTGGAGAAATCCCGATTAATCTACTGACTCGCCTGGAGAAATCATGACTAATCCACTGACTCACCTGGAGATATAACGACCAATCCACTGACTCACCTGGAGATATAACGACCATGGTCTTGACCTTGAAATGTCCTACCTAACGAGATTACACTAACAATGATACAGGAGGGAAGCATGGGAAATATTCTCGGGAACACTTGACGAGGATTGTCCCACGTGACCTCGGGAGTCTAAGAGGGGGTCGGGGGTGAGTACTGTCACGGGAACATACAAACCTTTTCCTGTTCTAAGAATCCAGATTCCCCCGACTGAAACCCATACAGGGATTATAAAGATGTTAAAAATAGATCAAAATAGCTACTCATTTTGTTGGAAACTGTCATTTTTGAAATCTACTAAAAATAAATAAACAAATAGTAATAATTAATTATAATTTAAAACGCGTGTTTGAATTCGACGCAATAGAAGCTATAATTTTCCCTATAAAAACATTCCAACATTGCAGGGTGTAGATGTTCTAACCAGCATTCACCTGGGGAGAGGGTGTGAGATCTCTGATACTGTAGGGCGTAAATGTTCTAATTAGTGCTAAGAGAAAGCAATTAGTTGCCAGTAGTTAAAGATCTGTCACACGCACTGCGTGCTCATTTCACAATCGAGTCTCGTACATGGTCGAGAGCAAGGAAGAGTCGAGCTTCAGACGCTGACCAATCAGTGCTTTGAGTCTCTGATTCGAATCTCGGTCAGCGACCTCGCCAAGTCTCTTCTACAAGGTCTGAACATCCATACCCCGAACTCCAACCCGAGTGCCCAAAAAGAAGCATTAGGTCAAGCGTCTATTACATGATTTAAAATATTTCCAAAATTGAATTAAAAAAACCCGGTAGGACTCAGTTTGATTTTTATAAACGCAAGCAATAATTCAAAACCAACTACATCGTGTGATCTTTATACCTTTCTCTCGGCAATCACACGACCTTCAACAACAAAGGTGAGCCCTGCATTCTGGCGGGCATTGATAGCAGTGGAAAACAATTGAGAAATGATAGTCCGTGAACCGTGGGTACTGTAATGTCACAACATTTGAGGATGATGTCAGTCAGTCAATGAAAGCCCCCAAAGTTATCAATATATCGACGCCACTAGATCTTCAGCTGGTAATAAACGATACAGTCATCTTTAATTACAACTCTAACACTGTCTGGAATTGAACTGTAGCTCCTCTGACATTTGGTCGACAAGTAAAGGCCCTGTCCTTGTCTCGAGAAAGAACGAACTTGGACCCAGTTTATCCCGGTTCAGCAATCGATGAGAAGTAAATCCGTCATGGCGGGAGTTCCTCCTCCCCCTGCTCTTGGGTTATGATTATTATTATTATTATTATTATTCTAATCACCGCGTCTTACTACCCGTTCGGGTTGTACACACTTACGCTAATGTGTAATGTTAGGGTGCACAAGTTGTGATTAATACACGTCTTGTCAGAGGTGAAGGAAGTGTTTGGTAATCAGATAAATCTGTACCGTGACCGAGGATTGAACCCCGGACCCTAGCACAGAAGTCTGACATTTTACCCCTAGACCACCAGGTCACCCCCTACTCTTGGAAAGAGGACTAGGTTCGAACCTTGGCAAAATTATAAGTTGTTGCTCAACAGAACTGTCTCTACACTCTACAGGTACCAAGAACATTATTAATGAGCTAGAATTATATTTATCAAATTTTCTTTACAGTCTCGGAGAAATGTCATATTTCTAATTTCTCATTCAGAGAAAGTATTGTAACCGAGAACATTTTCGCCTCGAGATTATGGCCCCAGGATAGAACAAATAGTTTAACAAGTCTGTTTGTCTATCTGTCCTTGTAACTAGAGCCGAAATGGTTTGCTTTAGGCTATTCATTTTAAACTTGATATCTAGATGTTGTATGGTCAGACCTCGAGGGGAAATAGTGATTTGGATTCTAGTTCTAAAATTAAGAGCAGTTTACTGAGAATTTATTTGTGAAAATTAAAAACTGTCCGACTACAACAATTTGGTTCAAAACGTACAGTAGCCCCATGGCTTCTTTGGTGCTGACTGACAGCTCACAGCTGACTTATGACAGTAAACATTTAGGTATATACCTACATTTTGACTGTCAGTAGTGACAGCTACTAAACACATGTTTTTGCCGATCATATGGTTCGACGTAGGGATACATAATTTGGTCTGGTAACTTTTCAAAGCCATCAGCTGTCAGTTAGCACCAAAGCCATGGGGCTACTGTATATCTGGTGAGTCATTCACGTGATGACGCCATATGCTTCTTTTGTCAGACAAGTTCCCTTGAGAAGTTTACTGATAGCCAATTATTGAAAATGTTGTTCCAAACTACAAGTGACAATAGCAATATTACAAGGTGTGGATAGGATAATTTTAAATGAGGTGCAGCCACATCAGCGTGAAGTTAAGACAGAAAAAACATAGTGATAAATTGCGTATGAAAAAAAAACAACCCATTACCAGTCAATTTGACCAAGCGCGAGCCTAACGCCTAATACCCAGCGCCACTGGTGCTTGTTAAGACGTGAAGTACACAAGGATATTTACAAGGAGCAGAGTAAAGTCCAGCAAATACAGCAAGAACACGGCAGGACGGACAGAAAACAAACACATTGTTGCGTCAGCATCTATCAAGAGTGACAGCTTTATATCACCTCACCTGACGTATGAAGGAATACGTTCTAGCTGTCGGATAACACTCTTACCGGAAATTGAACACGGGTAGTTAGTAAGTAGTAAAACATGGTGCTAAAAAAAACACAGGTAGTTTTGAAATTGAATTATTTTCTGGGTTATTTGAAGACATATCGAAAATAACAACATCGACATTGGTTCTAGTTAAAATATACATCGCTACAGCTAAAAATGATAAATAAAATACAACTAATCAATATTTTTTTGCAATATAGTTACAATAACTCAAGTTACTTGTTTGTTTAGTATGGGTAGAAGAGTTAAAGAATTAAAACCTACATGAAGTTACTTACCAGACAGACAAAGAAGTAGCACTGTCAAAATCTTCATTTGAAAATCAAGCCCTATACAATAAAATAAAGTAAATCAAAAACTTAAAATACAAATTCAAAAATTCACTTTTCTTCTGAAAATTTTGAGTGCCAAAATATTAACAATAATTTGATCACGTGATCAAGTACAAAATTTAAAATCTGTTCTAAACACAGTTTATTTGGTTGATAAAGATCACGTGAAACGCAACAATGAAACGAAAATGACGTCTATACAGACCGCGCGATACCGGATCACTGGTCTGAAATACCTGAATGACGTTCACACAAATGACAGGCCGGTCTCTTCGTTCTGATTGGAGCGCCATGCGCTGACAACTACCACGCACCCTGTCTGCGCAACTTCTCAAATTATCTCTCATTGTCAGTAGCGGATTTACGTAGGCGCTATAGGCAGGCGCCCAACCATGGCTGAAGAACAGTGTAGGGCAGGCGTGTTGAAAACTAAAAATACTGAGAGGGCCGCATTAACAAAATATTAAAATTATTTCTATTTTAGGTTGTATAAAATATTAGGACCCACCTTTTATTTTTCCCCAAAAAATTTAGAACCTTTTATTTGCAACAATGGTGTTAACGTTAGGCTTTGAATTTTGAGCTAAAGTCACTTTAATTAAAAATGATGACAATTGAGTACTGGTATCCGTAAGCCGTGATCTCTCGGGTGTTTAGTTCCTTTTCATAAGTGAAAACAAATGTTCACACACGTATATGCCGCCAAATATTGCACATAATTATTTGCAGTACAAATTCGACAATATTTGGAAATCGATTACTAGAAAGGAAAGAATAAAAATTTGTTACACCAACTTCACAAAACTTTTGTTTGAGTATTGATTCATACTGTATTTTGATTAATTCCATTTGACAAGCTTCATCTACCTTTTCCACATCAAAGGTAAATATCCCTGTGAACATCGCCAATTGAATTCACAAATCAAGTCTTCAATTTTTTGTTGTTGTTGTTGTTGTTGTTGTTGTTGTTGTAAGTAGTCGATAGTAGATAGTCGGTTCATTTTGCTTGAATATGGTTTTGAATGTTCTAAAATGCACTAGATTACCACTTTTAAGTCGACATTGTTACAGCCGAAGTTTTGAAAAGCTTTCACAATAGCAAACATGGATGCTATGAGTTTAATTTTTCCTTGAAGATTTAAGTGTAATTCATTTAAATATTTTGCTATATTGACCATAAATGCCAGATCTAGAATCTATTTTTAATTTTTAATGTAGGAAACATCTTATGCCTTCAGTTATAAGAACAAAATAATTTTGTTTCTCGAATCAAATAAACTTTTCAACACCTTGTGACAAGATAGCCAATATGTAGTACCGCACATCTTCACGATCACAGTCCAAGTCGGGAAGCAAAGTGTCGGTGATTCAATTCACGGGATCGAATAAAATTGGTTATTCCCACAACTGGTTTTAAAACATCGTTCATTTTAAAAACTTTCCGACACAAATCACAACACTTCTTGATGAATACTACATTGAAAATTAGGAGTCGTACGACCAACATGGCATTCAGTTTTCCTACAACACTACTTTTGCCACCTAACATTGTTGGTGCGCCATCGATCACTAAACATTAAAGTTTATCTATTGGCAGTTCATATTTTTGCAACAGTCTTTCTAATTAAAAAACAAGTTTTCATCAGTAGTGGTTCCACGCATGAGAATTAATTCTAAACGTTCTTAAACGACCACAATATATTTTTTGCTACCTCAATTGGAAGCTTGGGGGCTAACTGCCTATTGCTTTATCAAAATGTATTGAATATTATATATTAAACTAGTTTTATTATGTGCATTAGGTCTTTAGAATTTAAAAAAACCTATAAAAGTTAATGGGTTTGGAATGAGATGAAAATTCATTTAGTCAGGTAAAAGAAGAAAACGGAAATAAAGTACCTAATGTACATATATTTAATATAAGTAAAAATCACTCATTCTTAAAATTAAATTTCAATTTTTTTAAATTAATGATCACACCTAGCACGTGTTCGTGATGGTATCTCGAATCTTACATACCAACGCGGTTTTTTAGTTACAGTTCTTAAAGACTTATTTATTTAAATAATGATTAATCAATACACGTACGACAATCTTGAAGATTCTCTAATTTATTTCAATAAATGATAATTAAATTTAATTTAGAGAGTTTAAAAACTTGTAAAAAATAGACAACATAAGTATGAAGACAAGTTTAACCAACAGCGGAAATTTAGAAACACTATCTTTAAAATGAATAAACATTAAATACTAATGTTAAATTTAAAACAAATACAATATAAAATATAACAGTTTTAATTAATCAAGTAAAAAAATAATTGTTTAGAAATTTATAATACTTTTAAAATAATTTAAGCACATATTAATTGATGGGGAAATATGTAGTTGTTGGCGACATGTTTTTAGTTATATTTCATGTGGCACATTCTAGCGAATGGAAGGGAAACTATTCTTTTATTTTTTATAAAACTTTAACGGGACGGAAATGGGTATATTGGTCAACACCCCCTGACAGGAAGTTTGAAGCGAACGAAACACGTGTGTTCAACAAGGTTATGGAAAAACCAGTACTGCAGCCGAGTGGTGAAAGTTATAACTATTTCAATGATGCCTTTGCTTGACTAGTGCTGCGACCTAACGGAAACGTCATTTACTTAGTGAATCTGATGCTATCAGCTTGTAGTAGAAAGATTTAAATATTTTTTTTTTTGTTCTGGGGCAAAGTAGCACCCTAGGGCCAAAGTAACCCACTTTTACGGAACATGGTTTGTCTTATATGTAAACAAACAAATAGTGTTTGTAAAAATTAATTGTTAATCGTCATCATATAGTACTTACAAGGAGAAGTGTGATTTATATGTTGAAAAAGTGAAAGTAGATAAATTGAACGAGTTGAAACTAGGGTTTTAAAAAAATGTTAAGCTCTCAACGAGTTTGATTTCGATTCTAAGTACATCCGTCACCGGTCAGCTTATGAGTGAAAAGTCATAGGAGTGATTTCCTGTTTTATCTGCACGTAGGCCGATTGCTGGTTAGTCTAGTTGATATTGTGGGAATCGCTGTCTCAGTTATTGCGTGATTTTATGATGTGGATAGAGGCCCGTTGATTGGTGCTTTAAGGCGTCATCGGAGGAATCTCCTCTAGTTAGCAGAAGCTAGTTTGTGTGTCCCAGAGCAGAGCTATGGGCAGTTGTAAACAGTTGGCTTTAGACAGTTCTCAGAGTGTGTCGTTTAAGAGAGTCCATTTATTGGAGGGTCGTGATCACTTTGAGTACGATAATGGTTAAGACAATGGTTGACACAGTTGATTGTGGTCAATCCCTCAAGAATGAGTGCCATGCGCGTGTTTTATGTGACACCTTTCAGAGGAATGGCGGACTTGAGCGAAATGTAAAATGTGACTTGGGCACACAGGTGGACCCAACCCTCGTCACTATGACGACCGAGTATTAGTTCATTTTATTTTAATGAACCCAATAGTGTTAATGGTAGGCCATTCCCCCAATTCAACCCATCCTGACTGACATCATCCCACTGTAGACTCACAGGAACCGTAGGACCGCGTCCACACATTTGGTGATCGTAAAGCCCGTGTCTTTACATATCAGTGGTTGTAAACGATTGTTCTTACAAACATATTTTTCGATGTGTTCGTAAAGTTAATGAGACAGCAGTGAAAGCCAAATACACCTTGTCACATTTGATTGTATCAAATTTAAAACCTACAGATGGGCGATTTATAAAAGAATGTTTTACTGAAACTTCAAAAATTGTATGTCCTGATAAGGTAACATATTTTCAAATCTCACACGAAACACAGTAGCTTAACGCAGATATAACATTGAAAATGATTTGAGGGGTCAATTATTATTATGTAACATTTATAAACAGTTTGGAGCTTTCTCCATAGCTATGAATGAAAGCGTAGATTCCAATGCTGTCGCGCAACTTGCAGTATTTATCCGAGAAATGTTCTTGTTACTTAAACTTGTTTTGCCAACTTGGACTGAGCTAAGAGTTCTATAATGCCTAGTCCTACATTGCCTAATATAAAAAAAAATCCTTTTAATATCTAGGCTTTCATAACTTAATGCCTATTGAAATTTGTGTTGGGTTCAATAAACAAAAAAAATCTACTTTCTGTGTTAAAATATAATTATGTAGAGATTAACTTACGAGAATGCTAGAACCAAGTTATAGGCCCTTAGATTGTTTATATTGATATTGGTTTTAATAATTAGTGAAGTATCGTATGAAATATGTTCAAAAGCTAGTAGTTTATTATAATTACAAACAATAGGTGGCCTAAATTCTTGCAGTAGTTTGTAATCATTCAGGAACCTAGGTATGGTACCTAACAAATTAACTACGGTAGGCTAGGTATGTTGTTATCTATGTTAATTAATGCATCTGAGATTATATTAACATATAAAAGAATGGGGATAGTATTGTGCTAAACCGTGCAGCCACCGAGGTGAGTAATTATTAGCTACTATTACCCTATGGGCATGTACAAAAAATTATTTTAATTTAGAGTAAGACTAGTCTTTCTTACAAATGACTAAGCCATGACTTTTATTGAAGTTTTACATGTACACATTCATTCAAAAATATCATCATTACTTATACATTTAAGATCTTTCACTTGTATTTTCAGAAGATGGTGAACAATTGTGTATGTCAGGTTCCAGGGTGTCCTAGCAGAGCTTGGAAAAATCCTAAGCTTTCTTTTTTTAGATTTCCAAAACAGAAAAACAGATAAGAATATACTAATAACTTTACAGGTTATCTTTGAGCCTCTCTTCATGCAAATCCTAGTACATTTCCTGCTACAAGCACTTTTGACCATAGAATCTTTTAAATATGAATTAGGCCCTAATAATGTGGTTAAAGGCCTAATAAAAGGTGGGTGTGAAATAAATCAAGGGCTCATTGTGAAAAATGTTTTGGGCTATCTTCCTAGATATATTTATGACATTAAATAGTAAAATAATAAATACTATTAAAATGATAAGCTAAGTTGAGGTTATTTTTAATTATAGGACTATTTAAATTATAATATGTTGAAAAAACTGTGAAGAATCAAACTAAGGACCTTTGACTTGAAACTCAAACATTCTTAGATCTCTAATGTGATTTGAGCTGTGGTTTTGTATACATTATATTTTTTCCTTGTGGATCATTCCACCTCATTCAAACAAGGAAAAAACAATTTTTGGCACCCGTGTTCTCAGATTTTGATTAAACTTGGTATGGCCTACTCAATCAAAATCTGAAAACATGTGTGTCATGGTCTGGTTGAACTGACGTGGAATGACTCTTGTGCATTATCAAATCTTGAATTTTGTATTTGGTCTCCTGAACAATTATCAGCACTTCAGTTATATATAAAAAAAACCTTAGGCCTAGATAGCAAGAATTTGGTGGTGGATAAAACTTGAGCTAATGTTGGCTGTAGAAGATAAGAAAAAGGCATTAATTTATGCTCTAAGATAGCTAATGTCAGCTTTCAAAATGTGAGCGTGAGAGTAAAGTAATTTTTATTACATTATATTAATTTTTTTTTTACCCTGGTCTGAAGTAAGTTTGGAATTTCAGATGCAGAGAATGGATATACATTGTCTAACAAGAAACTTTCACAAGTGAATCAGTACTGTGTCTGTGCGATGCTTATTATTTACATGTACTGTATGTCTTGATAGTACTCGGAGTCACATGGAATGTGTCTATGCTTATTATTTACATATATGGCCGTATAATACCCAACATCACTTACTTTGTGCTTATTGAAATGTAGTGAGAATGCTGTATTTACTGACATGTGGTGTTTATGTTCCTTTTAAATTAAATGCTAGTCAATTTCTAATTATATAGTTTCTGTTTCAGTTCGATTGCCGGGTACGTTATTTTTACTTTTCAATTCCTTTGTACCCACATCGGTATGTTTTACAGTCTAAATGTCTGGCTCATTTAGTTTAGTTTGCTAGTGACACATTGGTCATGATTTAAATCTTCCTCATCCCCACCCCATAATCAATTATCTGCATCTTTTCAATGCAGTTTTGAAATCTTTCCAGACAGATGCAATTACATGCCCTCACCCAATTCTGTCGCCACACGGTCTAACGTGCTACCTCTGTTGCCGCATGATCTAACACACTAATCTCATGTTAGACTAGACTGCAGAGGACATGGAGATCAGGGTTCGATCCCGGTCATGTGCACATAAAGTGGTTTTCCCTAAATGCCTTCACTCTCTTCATGAAAATGTGGGTGCACATCCTATAAATTACACCTACCTTATCCATAGCCCATTGTTGTAATTAGTGCATTTGCTATAGTCCTAACAGGTATTAAGACCTTGTGCTGTGTATAAGTTGCATAACCTGAACAGATAGTATAACAGTGTGCTAAAAACTTTTATATTGATTCTATTTGTGAATTGACTAAGCTAATTAGTTCTTTGAGGACTTTTTGGTATTGACTAGGTGTGTGCATATAATTTTTTAATAAACAATTATGAGTTTACAAAGATCTTAAAAAAACAATATAGAAACACTGCAATAATGTAATGTTTGATTCCTGGTTGTTGAGATTTTCTAGAATTATTTTTGTTCTGGACCCCCAATAGGCAGTATTTGAGGTTTAAAACAAATTTCAATTGAATAATTGATTTTTATTTTTTGTAAGGTTTGTGTTTCAAATCCATTATTTTCTGGAATCCTAGAATCTCCTTAAGGGTTAGAGGGTCCAATTTCTAATTACATTAATGTCTCCACACATATATTTCTAAGCCATTAATCAATTATTACATTATTTTTAGTAATATTAATACAAATTATGAAATATTTTGTTCAAGTACAAGTTTGTATATATTTTTTAACAAAAATATTGCTGGGTACACAATTCGTAACATTTTCAGATCGTTTAATGATCTCAGTCAAATAAATACTTCTTGCACACATCCACTAACAATGTTTTGTTAACAAAACCTTAAGGTCCACATAGAGCGCATGTAATGTGGCCATAAGACAGTCCCAAGCATGTTCGAACACACAGGGAATTTATTCTTATACCTGTAGCCTTATAGACTTAGTACACCACAAGTGTGACCAGAGAATAAATACAAGGTGACACCTACCTTAACTCCAATGGAATGGGCCAGTTTCCCATCTGAAACTAGCTCATGCCATTCAGGTCTGGTTAATTGTTCTTTATTTAGTAACTAGTACGCACTAGAACATATGCGGTAAAACTAGGCATTCGAAAGAGTATTTAATGTGGCAGGCCACCTTGAGTTCTAGCGAGTCCACCACATATTCAAAGGAAATGTCAGGAAATTTTATCAGATTTCTAAAAAAAAAAAAAAAACATATTCACAACTTAATTACTTGGATGTTATTTTGCACCATTGTTTGTAATATTTGTGTTAAATCTGACAAATCAAGTTATTATCACAACATGCAATTCAATTACTTCAGCTTTTTCCATATCAATATTGATTTGTAATATATAAACAGCTCAGAATTGCTATAGTTGAAAATAAATGAAGTATTTTAGTTGTCAATATTTTTATTGGCGAAGCGAAGTCGAAGCTGAGGTTTGTTTTGAAGCCAATTCGAAGCTTCGCACACCCCTATTTTCTCACAACAATTTGAACTCAATTTTTTTTATATACAATCTTAGCACATATTCATGTTTGGGAACAAATTGAGCCCAAACAGTGAACAAAACAAATTTATCAATTTTTGGCAATATGGCAAGTCAACAACTTAAGCTAAGTTTATAGCACAATAATAACTTTTTTGGTTTGTGTGTAAATATTTGTGAGTCACTTGGCTCTAAATTTGTAGAATTTGTTTTAGTCTTGGTTTGTCTTAAAAAAATAATATTTTTCTTTCTCTTAAAGGTTTCATAAACGTTCGAGTCGGATGCCGTCCTATAATCAACTCCATGTAACCTGCATTCTTCTTGTTGGTTTACTTATGTTGCTGGATTCCTTTACTTTTTTACTATTAAAGACTCTTTGAAGTTGCATTAGTTTACTCAATATATCAAGTGTTTTAACATAATAGGTTCACTTTCATGTAATTTTTTGCAATCAATTGGACAAAATCTCGTGCCATGTATTTTTTGTTTCCATTTTCTTTTCTTATACTATATGTTAAAAAAAATTCTCAACAGTTTAATTCATAGAACAGTATAGTAAATAAATATTTCTTTTACACCAGATTATAGGTCACGATTTATATGTATGACTATATTTATTTGATATTAAAAAAATATTTTTTTTATTCATAAGTGTTTGTGTTTTATTTGAATCACTTGTACTTTAGCCAGTCATTGACATTGTAACCTATTTAACTAAGCTATTTATGGAGATCATCACTTTTATTACATCATAGAAGTTTGAACCCTATTTGAAAAGCTATTATAATTCTTGAAATAAAAGGTAACATTTATATTATTTTTTTATTGCTGGACAAGTTTATATTTTATGTTCAAGAAGGTAAATTTTTACCTTTCATTACTGGAGTTATACATTTTCAATTGTGTCTTAAAGATTCCTGGTGACAATACAATCATTAAACTTTACCAAAGTGAGTATATCTTATTTCTGATAGGAATGAAAATCTGAGGCCTTTTTTCCTACTAAAATTCTATCATATAGTAGAATTTTGGTAGGGGAAAAAAGTCTCAAGACACATTTGGCAGAATTTTTTTGGTAGGACAGTAGTTAGGCATTTCTCCGCTAGTACGCTAGTAACAAATCTAGTTTATAGTCTGGCTAACAGAGGGCTCTTATATGTATAGTTTAAAAATCGCCCGCTAGATTTCTCGCTCAATTAGTACTCCTTCCATCCGCTAGGAGCGGGCTGTTTCGCGGACGACCTTTAACATGGTAGTCAACAATCTCTAATAATCTCTGCTTCCTGTCGTGCAAGACTCCCGTTACATGTTTTAGTTTAGGTAAGTACGCCATTTCAATGTCAATATCATCCTAATGTATAATATGTATCATGGTTATGGTAAACTTTAATATGTTTGGTTATAATTGTAGATTAAAAAAAGTGTGCTCGTACCTCCCAAAAATCGGGTAACTTTGTCCCATAAAAAAAGTGGGCCAAAGTAGCCCTTAAAGTAGTAAACTGAAACAAAAATTTACTAAATCCTCAAAAAAGTGGCATTAACGCCGTTTTAACATGGTGGTAGATATTATATGAGTTACCAACACTATATTTTTATTCCAGATCCTAAAATATGCCGTCAACATACAAGAGGCAACCTGGGAGCAGGAAGTATCATGATTACACGGAAGCTAAACTTAATGATTGCTTAGAAGCTATAAGATCAGGCGAAATGAGCCAACGACAGGCTGAGACCCATTTTCAGATCTGCCGAAGCACCATAAAAAATAAGTTAAAAAATCGGCATACCTCCTCTCCTGGACATCCTAATGTTTTTAGTGATGAAGAAGAACGTGCTTTTACAAGCCACGTCGATAAACTTAGTGAATTTGGTTTTCCAATAAATGAGCTTGATTTACGTTTCAATGCTAAAGCTTATCTCAGTAGGCAAGGAAAAATAGTTAAACATTTTCAAAATAATTTGCCAGGACGTGACTGGGCAAAGTCATTCTTAGCAAGACGTCCTCTACTAACAAAGAGGTTTGCTTCCAATATCAAAAGGGTCCGGGCCGCAGTGACTGAGGAGACAATAACTGATTTTGTTAGTAATCTTGAAGAAGTTTTGACGGATGTACCACCCAACAATATATACAACTATGACGAAACAAATATGACAGATGATGCTGGACGGAAAAAAATCATTTGTCGCAGAGGCTGTAAGTATCCGGAGCGGGTGATGAACTCGACCAAATCCAGCACAACAGTTATGTTTTGTGCTAATGCTTCTGGAGAGGCACTACCACCTTATGTAATTTATAAGGCAGAACACTTATGGAACACATGGACCGAAGGTGGCCCTGAAGGAGCCAGATATAACAGGACCCGGCATGGTTGGATTGACCTACCAACATTTGAAGAGTGGTTCACATCGCACCTTCTTCCAGAACTACAGAAAAGAGAGGGAAAAAAGGTGGTAATCGGAGACAATCTGAGCTCTCACTTAAGCATTAATGTCCTAAGACTATGTCAGGAGAACAACATAAGTTTTGTTTGTTTGCCCCCTAATTCAATCCACTTAACACAGCCCTTAGACGTGGCGTATTTTCGCCCATTGAAAATTAAATGGAAGCAAACAATGGAGCGATGGAAAGAAACTGATAGTGGTAAACACGTTGCGACTCTGCCAAAAGACTTATTTCCTAGACTTTTAAAGAAGACTTTGGATTCACTGTAAGAACACACTTCTTCCAACATAATATCTGGATTCATAAAATCTGGGATTTACCCACTTAAGAAAGAGGAGATATTAAAACGCCTTCCATCCAAAAACACAGCATTTGACTTAGAACTTGTTGGAGAATCCTTTTTGTCTCACTTAGAAAAGAAAAGGTGTGAAGTTGTGAAACCCGAAGTAGTAGAAAAAAGAAACTTAATGTGCCAGCTGGTCAAAGCATCACAGAACAAGATTTGATACAACCACAAGAAGAGGAAACCTTGAAAACAAAACCAAAACAAAAGCAAAAAGGGCAGAAGAGGCAGAAAAAATATCAGGACTTACCATCATCTGATGAAGATTCTGATGATTATAGTATTGTTTCATCTGGGCACAGTGATTTGGTGTTCAGTTCAGATGAGGAGGTCTACAAGTCACAACCTACGAAGACCCGTAAACGAACGATTCCTGAGTCAACACCGGGAACTTCTGGTATCAGAAACTATGTTAAAACTGACAACAAATCTGGAAACCCTCAACCTCTGAAGGACACTTTAGAAGAAGGAAACTTTGTAGTGGTTGCTTGGGAGGGAAAACAATTTCCTGGACTGGTTGTGAGTGTAGTAGAAACTGGCGCTATCGTGGATTGCATGGAGCCTACCCAAAAGTATTGGAAGTGGCCAAAAGAAAAGGACATGATTTTTTACGAATGGTCTGACATCATACAAGTGATGAAGCCTCCAAAATTGTTGAATAGGGGACTTTTTTCTATAAATATTGCTTAGCCAAGTATTAAAAGTTGTTTTTGAACTTGTAAGAGACTGAACTTATACATAGTAAGATTTTAATAAGACTGATGTTGTTGTTTTGTTTTCTTATCAATAACTTAAGTTTATTTTTTCTCTAGCCTTTGCAAAAAAAAATTTTTTTTACCAGTGTAAACAAGGACTTAATAAAGTGTATGTGTTTGTACTGATATGAGATTACTTTTTTCATCCAAACCAGCGTTTTACATTGCTCCAGGCATGTTTAAATGTGTTTTAAGATAGGAATATATGAAGTGGGCCAAAGTTACCCTTACCTACGTTCTACTTTAGCCCAAATTAAAAAACCATAAATCTGTTAAAATTTAACAGAAAACATTGATTATTATATGAAAGTCTTTTAAAGAAAGGTTTGAACTATCTAAAAATTACCATACAAATTCTATATCTATTATTTGTTATTTTACAGCACAATATTAAGCAAAAATTGTAACAAAAGTGGGTCAAAGTAACCCACTTTTACGGTTATCATTTATTTGTTGGACAAAATGTGTCAATTCCCATTTTTTTCTGAAACACACGACCTTCTTCGATTTTACGAATTAAAGGCTTTGAAAATATATTTTGAGGGGCACACTATTTTATTTGAACTTTGAAGCGTTATTAACAAGTAACTTTTTACAAAATCTAAAAATATATATTTAAACTTGAATGAATTCAAACTAAGTTTATGTTACCAATTATTTATATTTCACCAAATACAATTAGAAGAAATCCCACGACCAGTTGATACGGCAGACAAATGAGACTGATCTCAATATTTTGGTAATCTCTTAACTCTGGTCTCTGAGGTAGGAAACCGCCAACAAAAACAAATGTTTTCTTTTTTTGTGTCAGTTACCGGTGACCTGGCGGTCTAGGGGTAAGGTGTCGGACTTCTGTGCTGGCGGCCGGGGTTCAATCCTCGGTCCCGGCACAGATTTATCTGATTTCCAAACCCTTCCTACACCTCTGACAAGACATCTTGTGAATGTGTAGAATGCCAGGCCACCACCGTGGTTCGGATTCCACGTTAAACTGTAGGTCCTTCATTTCATCTCACTATCACCCTACCATTACACATTAGCGTAAGTGTGTATAACCCGAACGGGTAGTAAGACGCGGTGCTAATAATAATAATAATAATAATAATAATAATAATAATCTTAAATCTATAAATTACAGTCCATTTACACAATGAGATCAGTCAGGGTTAATAAGAATAATTACTATTAATTAAAGTCATTGCCTCTGTCGAAGTAATTATGCAGTTCAATGAATAAAGTTACTTTCTTGAGTTAATTTATTTACGAATAGATTATCATATAGTCTGTTGGTGGCTTCAGTTTGTAGACAGTTACAGTATCAGAATCACTCACGTGTTATAGCCGTAGTTTGCTGCGATATTATTTACTACCAATCCTTTTGTTAGTAACGTTATTCTTGTGATAGTATCCTTACTAAATCTTCTTTTACAAGGAATATTTTCTTGTAATATTGCTTTCACTAGCATCCCACTAGCGGTTTTACGTTTTTTTCTTCTTTCATAATTATTTTACAACAATACCCACCAAAAATACCAAAGCTCCAAAAACGAAACAAAACCTCGCTTCTTCTTTTCTCCAAGCATTGTTCGGCCATTATGGGTGCTTCATTCGACAGAAGGCAATTAATTAGCCTTAATTATAAGTAGTATAAAACAAAAATAAAATATTCACCTAAGAAAAGAAAAATTATAGCTAAATAAAATATAATTTAAAAGGATTAAAATTCTTACAGTATACACCCTAATAGGTCCACTAAATACAACAAATTCATGGCTACACAATTATTACAATACGCATGTGATAAATTTAAATAAAGTCTGCGCACATCGTCGTGTAACTAGTCCATGATATAAGGCTGACTGAATTCAAACTAAAACAAAACATCGCTCAATGAACACTATACTCAATATCAAAACGCTCATAGAGTTTAACCAGGATAAAGTGGTTTAAGACGCTAATCTTGCAATGAGTGTCCAAATTATCAAATATGGTCCCGAGGTCTATATTCACAGACATCCACCAAGTTCCAGTTCGCTAGGCTTTTAAGGTTTCGGAGCCTCGAGTCTAAACACACAAGTATATTATATGATAGTTTAGCTCCAAAATTTAATGACACGCTCAAATTAAAGCGTTCAGCGTGGTAGTCCCCCTTGCCCTCTAGATAGAGTATTGATTAAAATTTATGTTATTAAATTCAAGGTGTGTTTTCAGAAGAAAAAAAATGATAATTTTGGCACATTGTTTGCAAAAATGTTAACTCTAGAAAATAAAAACCAACTAGGTGACACGGGGAGCACAGTGGATGGGTCGATTATAGAAACAGTGTAACGTCATGTCTAGTTACAAAAACATATTTGATAGTTATTACGAGTAAAGACGCAGTTATCCAGCTACCTGGGCTTCCCCGTTTTACCAACAACACCAAACTCTGTATCCACACACGATAACACGACCGGCCGGTCTAGCACTCACGCATATAACATACGTGTAAAAGAATTGAATGGTAACAAAAATATATTTAGTATACAAATAACAAAAATTGCAATTTGTTCATCCAGCCATGGCTGAATTGTAAACACCTGGGCAGCAAACTCGTTATCAGCAGGGGAGGTTTTTTTTTGACTGTGTATTTGTATCTATGAACAAAGTCAAGAAGCATAGCCTTTTCTTTTGACGTATATGGTACAAACCTGTTGGCGGACATTTTAAAAAGAAAAGACTGAAGTCGCGCCAAAACTTTTAATAAATGAATATCATCAGAAAAACGCGTTCTGAAACTCCCAAAAATAATTTAAAGCCGTGTTTCAAACTGGGTTGAGTCGCGCTATTTTGCCAAATAACCTCTAATATAGTACAAAACTGTTACCCAGCAATGAGCCGCCAGGTAGTGACCCAGGTAGGGAATATAAGAAGTATTGTGAAACTGATACCAGGCAAGCTACCATAGGGAAAGCTCCTCGCACTCTCCCTGGGGACATCTTCTCGTCTATAGGAACTGTCCTAAGAGAAAGGGAGACTAGGGACGAGTCTTCTTGAAGGGGTGAGGGGGGGGGGGCGGAGACGAGCGTCCGGGCCTCAAGAAGGAAGGGGTGTTGAGCAACATAGCCTGGGGAAAGGAGGGGGAAAAAGACAAACACTAGTCGAACAGTTAGTGCTGTTGTAATTCATTACATTTTATTGATCTCATATATTTAGCTATTCATTTATTTAA
This sequence comes from Timema cristinae, assembly GCA_039000515.1. Taxonomy (NCBI): domain Eukaryota; kingdom Metazoa; phylum Arthropoda; class Insecta; order Phasmatodea; family Timematidae; genus Timema; species Timema cristinae. The sequence goes on along the minus strand of JBCFYV010001001.1, from coordinate 35,422,134 downwards.
ACGTTAAATACAAAGGTGCTAGCTTTGGGGCCCCTAATCCTTGGGGCGTGCCCTGCGGATAAATGACTTGCATATGCTAAGAACCATCCCTGGTTTCAATTTTTTTTTTGCCCTGGGCCTCACATTTCTTAAACATGGCCCTGTTGACACCAATTAATGAAGTATGGATAATAAACGTAGGCTTATTGATAAAAATCAACCACGTTTGCGTATAAAAAGATAGAAAATTCATTTAGTAACACACACTCTCTTGACGCTTTATATAAAATGGACACAATAAGATAAAAATAAGTCTTGGAAGACAACAATAATCATATATTTGACACTATATATTTTTAACAATGTCATCGAAAACATTTAGTTACTATGGATATTTTATTCAATTTGATTTAAAGGTAAGTCACTAAACATTTATAAACTTATCACTACTTGTGAATAATATGTTACTAATAGTGGTTCAAGAGTGTTTTGACGATTGAGCCGCTATATGTCAATCCAGGTTTGAGCCCGATACATATTTGTTGTCAAAAGTTAAGGCCACTTCTGTGGAAGGACTACCTTGTTAAACTTTAGAATCGCTATCAGCGCAACTCCTAAGAAACGTCTATATATTGAATTATTTGGACTATTTAGCCGACAGTGGGTGCCAAGGCTTCGAGGAGGAAGGATGTGCCCCACTAGAGCAAATTGTCGCGACAAAACATCCTATGGGGAACCCGCATATACACATACTGAACTCGGGACAAACGTACCGGTGTTATTTGCTGTAGTGGTAACCTAACGGTGTCAACAAGCTACAGCAAGGTGTAAAACGGAGCCGGCTGCGAAGCAATACCTCGCACGAAGGATTCGTTCTCTGAGATTCGAGCCACCAGGTGTTTTACTGAGCTGCCTTTTTCAAGGCAAAACCGCAACTGTCTTTTTTATGACAAACCTGCCTTTTTTAAGGGAAACGTGAGCAGATTGTGTAGGAGACAGGTTTACCCCGAACACACACACTAGACTAAACTCGGAAGGGACGTTTCGGTGGTAATTTCTGTGGTGGATACCTAACGGTGCCAACAAAGCCACAGTAGGCCGTAAATCGAGACCGGCTGTGAAACAATACCTCGCAATCGGCGCACGTCTTCCGGGACACCAGACAACATCACAGATCCTCCCGCACTGCACAGAGGAGGGTATCTTAACCCTTCCACACTGGCCACTAGCCTGCCCTTTTCAGGGCTGAGCGAAATGGCCGCCCCCGACCACACCAGACCGAAAACCAAACAAAACGACACGAACATGGACTACTCCTCTACAGACAATTCAGACATGGAAGCCGACACTGACGGACAGGAACTTTCACGATGGCCGACAAACTAGGACGGAAAAGGAAATTCAGACCTCACAAGCAACCCCAGACAAAAAAGACACCAACAGAGTTGACGAACAAGTTCGACGCCCTGAAAAGGGCCGAAAACAATACTCCCTCACCACTCGACCAGAACACTGACAAACAGCTGCCTACAACAACCACCACACGCAAGACACACTACCCCCCAATAGTGACGCTAGGAACACAAAACTACTCTCAGATAGCCAAGGTAGCAAAAGAGATAGGAGGGGACATTAAAATCACGTACATCACAAACGGACTAAAAATTAACACCACCAACAAGCAGGACTACGACCTAATACAACACTTACTGAAGGACCTAAAACAGGAGTTTCACACTTACACGCTACCGAGTGACAAACCAGTTAAAGTTATAGTCAAGGGGCTCCCTCCCAACATGGCTACCAGTGACCTAGAAGCAGAACTTAAAGACATGGGATTCCCAGTGACTGACGTGAGACAATTCTCCAGGAAGTCGGCTGCGGACAACACGACTCAGACCGTAACACTTCTCCCTACTTTCCAAGTGACTCTAGCAAAGAGCACAGACACAAACACCATCTTCCAAGTAAAGTCAATTAACCATACCAGAGTTAGGATCGAACCCTACATACCACCACTCAACACAGTCGTACAATGCCACAAGTGCCATAGATACGGCCATACTAAGAATAACTGCCAGAACAACCCCCGGTGTGTCAAGTGCTTAAAACAGCACATCACCAAAGACTGCCCCAAAAGAGACGCCACCACTCCTGCCCGATGCGTAAACTGTATGGGAAGCCACACGGTGAATTACAGCAAGTGCCCGGTGTACTTAGACTTACTAGAAAAGAAGAAGACGGCACAACTACCAAAGACAAACACACAGAACAAAACTCTGACCCGGACCATGCCCCCACACTCCAACACACAGAGCTTCCCACCAATGCGGCAGAGACCCGTGGCAAACCCCCCCGTCCCTGAGGCGGCCAAGATCCACCGATCCTACGCCCAGGCAGTACAGGCAAAACAAACACGAGGCCCCCCACAGCAAGAAGCCGGTTCAACCGGTTCTGACATAAAAGACTTAATTAGGCTACTCAAAGACTTAAACATAATGAAGATCATTACACATTTCAAACCTTATCTCAATAGGCTCAGACAAACAACAGACTCAACAGAGAAAATGTTTATCATGATAGAGGGAGTGACTGACTACTTTGTAAATCAGGATGACTAGACAAGACAAGACGCGGGCCAAGGACATTCTACGCGTCTTTATATGGAACGCGAACGGGATACTGACGCAGGCTCATGAACTAGCAGAACTTTTTAAAACATATGGAATAGATATAGGACTAATCAACGAAACCCATCTAAACCAAAACAAGAGACTTAACTTTTTCGGCTACCATCTATATAGAACAGATAGACCCGGCAGATGTGGCGGGGGAACAGCAACATTCATCAAAGACAATATTCCCCACTACCAACATATTTTTCAAACCTTACAAAACATAGAAGCAACAGCAATAAAAGTAAATACAAAGAACGGAGGTATCCTATTCGCGGCCATATATAAACCACCGACCAAGACAATACTACAGAGCGACCTAGACGAACTTACGAACTTCGATAAGATATTCTTAGCAGGGGACATGAATAGCAAACACTTGAACTGGAATAGCCGACTGACCAATAGGAATGGACGCATACTAAACGATCACGCTGACACTAAGGGATACACGGTAGTCGGGCCTGGCGAACCGACATTTTACCCCTCAAACCCACTACAGAGGCCAGATGTAATAGACGTGGTCTTGAACAATATAGGGGTGACACCGGAAGTGCTCTCAGTTCTTAAAGAACTAGACTCGGACCACAACCCTATAGTGTGCGAGATCACAACAAACACAGAAATACAGATAAACAAGCTTAAAAAACTAAAAACCACTACTAACTGGGAAGGGTTCAAAAGAACACTAGACGAAACAGTACCCGAAAACATAAACATCACGACCACTGAAGAAGCAGACACTACACTCCAACTCTTTACCAGCACAGTACAGGAAGCATACAGAACTAACACCGCAATAGAACAGGAAAAACATGACTTGAGACGCCAACACCCAGACCTTGACTTTCTGCTCGCCCAGAAACGAGAGGCAAGGAGAGACTGGCAAACATACAGAACACCACAACACAGAACAGCCTACAATAGACTCACTGCACAAGTAAGACGGACAGTTAAAACTATTAAATGCAACAACTGGAACACATACATCACTGACGCTGCCATGGACCCCAGTAAAGTCTGGAAAGTCACAAAACAGCTTAAATCATCAGGCAACAAACGGTCGGTACCCGCTATACACGGGGAGCACGGTATGGCCTATACAAGCTCAGAGAAAGCGGAGGCCATAGCCGTGACTCTGGAGAAACAGTTTACACCAAACCAAAACCCGAGAGACGCAGACTTCGTCAGGGACGCACAGAGATCAGTACGGGAATACCTATTTAGACCAATAGTGTCACGGGTGGACCTAATAACACTAGATGAACTAAACTACACAATGAAACAACTTCCAAAAAATAAAGCGCCAGGCCACGACAGACTATCAAACGAAACACTACAGAAACTACCACCGAGGGCAATACTCACGCTACTGACAATATTCAACGCTCTACTTACACTCTGTCACTTCCCAGACGTATGGAAACTGGCGACAGTAATAACTCTTCCTAAACCAGGAAAGGACCCAATGTTCCCTCAGAACAGAAGGCCTATTAGTCTCCTCCCCACTATGAGCAAACTATTTGAAAAACTAGTTCTAAAAAGGATAGACAAATTTAGCGAAAAAAATGAGATCATCCCAAAAATCCAATTCGGTTTCAGGAAAAATCACTCGACTATTCACCTCGTACTAAATTTAATTGAGGACGCCACAAAAGCATTTGAAGAAAAAAAACACACCGTAGCAATATTTCTAGACGTTGAAAAAGCATTCGACAGAGTTTGGCACATAGGACTAATTCAAAAACTAATTAAATTCAACTACCCACAATGGATCATCCATATTATCGCCAGTTACCTTGCTCGAAGGAAGTTTCAGGTAGTCATGGACGGAAAAAAATCACCCATACACGACATAAGGGCTGGGGTTCCCCAGGGATCTGCACTAGCACCACACCTTTATAGCATAATTATTTCAGACATTCCTACCAATCCACAAGTAAAAGTACGACTCTTTGCAGACGACACCATGGCCTACACCATGTATAAAAACATAAATTTTGCAAGCTTAAAAATGCAGAGGTACCTAGTTGAACTACAAATTGGGTTCACGACTTGGAGGATAAAAGTTAACCCCACAAAATCAGCAGCTTTGATTATTAGCCGAGGACGCAAACAACTCCCAGCACCACTCACTTTATTCGACACAGAAATACCTGTTAAAAAAGATACAAAATATTTAGGCACTACAATAGACTCGAAACTAACCTGGAGAAGTCACATAGAGGACACAAGAAAAAAAGCCCCTGGGAGATATGTACAATTGTACGCTCTATTCAAAGGAAGGGAACTAAACATCCACACAAAAACTGTCTTATACAAATCCATGATAAAACCGATTATACTGTACAACTGCGCAGCATGGAGCTACGGAGCCAAACACCTCACAGATAGACTACAAATCACACAAAACAAGATACTCAGAACCATCACTGGAGCACCCTGGCGAACTAGAACAACACACCTACATGAAATGACAAATTGCAGACCCCTCCATGACATATACAGGGAAAGGAACATAAAACTCTACGAACAGGCAGACACACACACAACGACATAGTACGGGAACTAGGACGTTACGACCCTGCTGAGACCAGACGCTACAAGAGACCACGGCTGGCGTAGGAGAGCACTATTGTCACTCAGTGTCTATTATAATCTTGGTAAAAAAAAAAAAAAAAAAAAAAAAAAACACAACCCCCGATACCTAGATTTGGAAAAAAAAATAGAGTAGTAATTAACCAAATTGACAATCGACTACGCCAGACCAACGGGATCGACGACAACCAACCACCCAACTATCCCATCCTTGCTCCAACCCCAGACCTGACATTCACAAGTCGCTCATTTCATGCCATCACAACCTTAGTCACGGCCGGACGCCACTGGGATAACCGCCTAGGTTGTCTACTAGCCAGAGAATAACGCTGGCGCCGGGGGCGGCCCCAGACGGGGAATGGAAATGTATCCACCTCACTCCAAATCCCAAGAAAAGAAAATTCTACCCCAACAAGAAACTCTTTATAACCTTTGCCACCACCGGACTCCACTGGGATAACCGCCTAGGTCAACCTTCTAGCCAGAGAATAACGCTGGCGCCACTGACGGCCCCAGATGGGGAATGGATATGTAACCATCCGCGCCAAACCTATTCCCTACAGTCAAGTTAAACCTTTCGATCCTCCTCCCGGAAATCGACTCATGAAACAACAACATTGATCATCATCATACCTTATACAAACCTTCCCACATCCCAACAAAAGAAAATCCTCCCCAAATCCCGAGACCCAGCGCGATCGTTCACTATCACCAACTTCACTCACAGTGTCAATAATTATACAATTGTTTGTACAAGGTATCAATTTATTCAAGAGGCCAGGAGTCACGACAGCGACTCCGTACTCTAACACAAATATAGCCCTTTCACAGGTGGCCTAGCTTGGCATCATAGTCAAGGTAGAAACGCCCTGCGTCGGGCTACAAAAACCACACACCTGTAGTATTCTGCAGGCTCATTTCATCAGGTAAACAAGTTCATTCGCGAGGTTAAGAGTCGTGACAATGACTCGGTACTCAAACAACAAATCAGCCCTTTCATAGACAACCTGGCGTGGCATAACTGTCAAGTCAGATGTTCTATGTCGGGCAACAGCCGTACGGCAATTCAGTATGCTCTTCACATGGAAAAGAAAGTACTACAGGCCGGCCCCACTCCAGCTGTTCGGAGAACATATCAGATGTGCGGACAGTGTTAAGTACCTGGGACTTACGCTGGACACAAAACTGACCTGGAGACGACACTGCAACGAAAGACTCAACAAGGCGAGGCAAAGGCTGGGAGTCCTAGGCCCACTGCTTAACAGGCGTAGCGCCCTGTCTACAAGGAACGGTCTGACGCTGTACAAGCAGCTGCTCAGGCCGATCCTCGACTATGCGTATCCCGCTTGGGGTCACCTGGCGGACACGTATATGAGGAGGATGCAGGCGTTCCAGAGCGTATGTCTGAGGATCATTGTGGGTGCACCTTGGTATGTCCGGAATGAGACTCTTCATCGCGACCTGGATATGCCTACCATCAAGGACCATTTCCGGAAACTGGCGCAGTCCTTCTACGCCAGACTTCCCAGTGCCACCAATCCTCTTATCCAGGGGCTTGGGAACTACGTCATCGACCCTGGTGGGTGTCATCGACGTCCCAAAGCCCTGCTCGGATAAGCGAGATGTGTCAACAGTGGTTTGGGAGGCTCTCACCCAGCCCCCCATAGAGTAGTGTCTCCGCACGTAACTCTAAAAAAAAAAACCTTAGTCGGTTTCTCAAATTATTACTCCCACCTTTTTTTTACACCCAATATTACTAATATTATGTAATCTCTGTTTCTTTGTTTCAGAACTTCGCGAAATGCGACAACCCGTTTTTAAATTTTTGCGAACCACACGGTGTGACCAATTGGTCGGTACGTGTTGGAACTTGCTCTCGTGCTCACCTTCTGGAAGCATCGGAGCATGCCTTTTGTCTGTGTCTGTGTCTGTGTCCAATTCAGTGGTTTTTTAATCACAGTCTATGTTCAGTCAGTGGAGTGAAACGTTGTTTATTATTCATTGTGTGATTTATCCGTGCCGACTGAAGTCGGGTAGTGTTAGTGAGTTAAATGGCAACAGAATAACACAACAGTGCTGTAATCAAGGGCCTTTATGCTTGTATGCCCTGCTCGGATATAAAGGAGGAACTGGAGGACAGGGGATTCACACCAACCGACGTTAGACAGTTATACTCAAAATCCTCTCCACAATCAACGACACCGAGACCCCTACCGATATTTGTGTGTACCCTTGCGAGGACAGAAGGAGTGGGTGAGGTCTTCAAGGTACAGGTCATCAACCACACGGTAGTTAAGATTGAGGAGTATCGTGCTTCACAGAGTACAGTTCTACAGTGCCACCGTTGCCAACGTTTTGGACACTCCAAGAACTACTGTGCCCAAAAACCTCACTGCGTCAAGTGTATAAGAGAGCACCTTACGGTAGAGTGCCAGAAAAAAGATAAAACAACACCACACAATGCGTGAACTGTAAGTGACAGCACGCAGCAAACTATCGCAACTGTCCTATTTTTCTCCGAGAGCTGGAGAAGAAAAACCAGGTGGCAGAAAAGAAAAGAGAGGGGGATAGTAAAGTGGCTAGCCCTTCTTCCCGCGTGGCTTGGAATCTTAAACCCTCAACTGGCCGGCAATTTTCTGCTAGCCAACCAACACCACCAGCAAATATTGGATTGAATAAACCAACTTACAGGGGAGTTGTCAAGAGGCTTCCCAAAAAATACAAACAAGAATACCGTGACACTGATGAATCCTTGGACTTGAAGGACCTGCTGCAAATTCTAAAGGAAATAAACGTTGTGGGCTTACTCCAACTACTTAAGAAGTACCTTGTGAGGATGAAAAATGCTCCAGACAAGACAACAAAAGTAATGCTTCTTCTGGAAGCTGCAACCGAATTCTTCTGCGATGGCAACTGATCAGGGGAGAGGTGTAGAAAACTCATTGAACATTTTGTTCTGGAATGCAAATGGAATAGTACAACAGGAACATGAGTTTCGACAACTTCTGGGGACTTATGGAGTCGACGTGGCATTGATCTGTGAGACCCACCTAACGGAACAAAAGAAGATGCAGTTCTTCGGATACGAGATGTATCGTAACGATAGAACAGATGGCAGGGGAGGGGGCACAGCCGTGTTAGTGCGCCGTAACCTTGTGCACTACCAAACGAGTTTACCGGATATGGACCATATCGAGTCCACTTCGATTGCTATACCGACGGGGCGGAAACAGATAGTGTTTACGGCTGTCTACAGAAGCCCTGCTGTCCCATTCACCATCGATGACTTAGACTGGCTCACGTCAAGAAAGGATTTTCTCATAGCAGGAGATCTCAACTGCAAACACACGAGTTGGTACAGTCGCGTGTCTAATCAGGCATGCCGGATACTGGCTGGCCAGGCAGCAACCAAGAACTACACAGTCCTGGCAACTAACGAGCCGACGTTCTACCCATCAAATTACAGGAATTTTCCCGATGTTCTGGATGTAGTCCTGACGGATCTTGACACGCTGCCGGAAGATCTCGAAGCATTAAACGAACTCGACTCCGACCATCTCCCGGTCTTCGGAAGGATATCCATGAAGACAAATCCAAGATTGTCGTACCTTAGGAGGAAGATCCCAGAAGTGACTGGGACGAGTATCGGCGGGTACTGACAGATGCAGTTCCATTGAACATGGAGGTAAACTCACCGGAAGAAGTGGACAGTTCCATCACTCTACTGACAGCCACATTACTCGAAGCATACCGAGAGACAACAGTATTCAGACGCCGCCAGTGTTGTTGAAGAGGGACGACCCGGAGCTGAGCTATTTGATAGCCCTAAAGAGGGAAGCGCGTAGGAAATGGCAGCAGCACCGGGATCCGAGGCATTGGGCAGAATACAACAGGCTAAGAGCCCTTGTGCGTATAAAGGCTAAAGCGCTGAAGATTACAAACTGGAACGAGTATGTGGCAAACGCTTTGGCCGGGGATGTCAACGTGTGGAAGGTGTCGAGTCAACTCAAAGGTACGAAAGGAAAGGCAGGGACCATGGTCATCCACGGAAGAAGAGGGTTGGAATACCGGAGCGAGGCCAAGGCAAAGGCCATCGTGGAATCTCTCGAAGATCAGTTCAAGGTTAACTCTGAGCCTCAAGACGAAGGGTTTACCAGAACAGTAAAAAGAGTGGTTGGGGTATACCTAGCAGATTCGGATGTAGAGCTACTGCCCCCTATCACAAGGAATGAAGTCACCCACCAGGTGGAAAAGCTGAAGCTATGAAAAGCGGCTGGCCACGACAGGATCTCGAACGAGATGCTGCGACACGTTCCGGAAGGTGTGATTCAGCTCTTATCAAGAATATTTTCAACGGCTTTGCTGGCAGGTTACTTCCCGGAGGCATGGAAGGTTTCCGACGTCGTCTCACTGCCCAAACCAGGCAAGGACCGCAAATTCCCGCAGAACAGGCGGCCCATCAGTCTGCTTAGCAACATAGGGAAATTATTTGAAAAAATAATTCTGCAGCGACTGAAAGCCATCGGCAGGAAGCGTAGGATTATCCCCGACATCCAATTCGGATTTCGGAACCGGCATTCGACGATAAACCCAGTTCTGAGCCTAGTGGAGGACACGACAGAAAGCTTCAATCGTGGGAAAATCACGGTAGCGGTACTTATGGATGTTGATAAGGCGTTTGATAAGGTCTGGCACGCCGGCCTTATTTACAAATTGATACAAGCCAACTTCCCAAAGGTTTACGTGCAGCTAATCAAGAGCTTTTTTACCGGACGACAATTTCAGGTTAAGATGGAAGGGAAAAGGTCGCCGCTTCATAGTGTCAGAGCGGGAGTGCCGCAGGGGTCGGCACTCTCCCCATTCCTATACACTGTGTATGTCGCTGACGTCCCCACGGACCCGATGATTAAGATTAGGTTCTTCGCAGACGATACTCTCTTCTACATTGCCAACAAGAGCGTTAAGTACGCCCATCTCCACCTGCAGCGGTACCTGGACGAGTTCAGCAGTTGGCTGCAAAAATGGAGAATAAGAGTCAATGCAGAGAAATCGACAGCCATGTTAATTACTAGGAGGAGACCCCAAACACCGGCCCTGCTTGTAATGTTGGAAGAGGATATCCCCTACAGGAATTCAATGGAATACCTCGGGGTGATGTTGGATTCCAGACTCATGTGGAAGGAGCATGTAGACTACACAAGAAAAAAGGCAATGGGGGCCTTCATCACAAATTACGGCCTATTCAAGAGCCCAGTGCTGGGAAACAACGTCAAGCTTCTATTGTACAAGAGCTTAGTGCAACCTATTCTGCTATACGGATGTGAGGCGTGGGGGTATGCTTCCGAGTCAGTTTTAGGAACTCTCCAAGCAGTAAAACCCTTCCTACACCTCTGACAAGACATCTTGTGAATGTGTGGAATGCCAGGTCGCCACCGTGGTTCGGATTCCACGTTAAACTGTAGGTCCTTCATTTCATCTCACAATCACCCTACCATTACACATTAGCGTAAGTTCGTATAACCCGAACGGGTAGTAAGACGCGGTGCTAATAATAATAATAATAATAATAATAATAATAATAATAATAATAATAATAATCCAAGCAGCACAAAACAAGGTACTTAGATGTATCTTGGGTGTGAACACCCGAACCAGAAATGAGCACATACACGCAACAACTGGCAGTGTGACTCTACAGGAAATCTTCCAGCAGCGAGGCAGCAAATTTTACAAACGAGCCCGCGAGGTAGAAGAAAACGCCACAATTAGAAGACTCGGCCAATACGACCCCCAAGTGCCAAGAAAATACAAGAAGCACCGACTCGTATGATAAATCCATCTGCATACCTTCACAATCAGCCCCTTCCTACTAACCACTCCTGTTTCTCAGCTTAGCCAAATCCTTGGGTCCCCATCCTCACAATTCCCCACAACTAGAAACTAGAATCATTTTATTCATACCCTCACTTTCATCAAAGCCATCTTCGCTGAGTGTCTAATATTACTCGTGTATTTTCTTTCAGCTCGACTAGATCTTACTTACTCACTACACCACTCACATCGGGCCTAACTGCGCTTGTGTTTCCATCACAGTGTACGAGGGCTCGATCTAGCCACTCAACACAAACACTTTTGCTCCCATCATACAAACCTTCACTCACCAACTCCATTTTCCCTTCACAACCAAATTACATTTTTAGACATAAAGGTTATGATCTGTGACTACAGATTGGTACTTTAGGCATAAACAAGCCGCCTACTCCCTCTGAAAGTCACTTCTGACATTCAGAGCGAGTAGTTCAAGGCAAACAATGGAGCGAGCGAGCCAATTCAGTGATACACACGCCATAAAAGCAGGGGTGCCCAGGGATCTTCACTCTCACCACACCTGTGCAACATATACATTTCCGACATTCCAATACACGCTCAAACCAAGGTCAGACTTTTTGCAGACGACACTATGATCTACACCATCAACAAAAATATCAACTACGCCAGTCTTGCGATGCAGAGATACCTGGTTAACTTACAAGACTGGCTCACAAGCTGGCGGATCAAGGTCAACGCTGCCAAATCCGCCGCCATAATCATAAGTCGTAGAAACATTCATCTACCAGCCCCACTCACACTATTCGATACGGAAATTCCCATTAAAACAGAAACAAAATACTTAGGAGTCACAATAGATTCTGAATTAACTTGGAGGAAACACATAGAGGCCACTAATCAGAAAGCAACAGCCAGGTTCGTCCAATTATATCCACTTCTAAGGGCAGGGAGTTAACCATCCACACAAAAACAATTCTCTATAAAGCAGTGATCCGACCAATAATATTATATAACTGTCAGGCATGGAGTTATGGGGCTAAAACTCACACACAAAAACTTCAAACAACACAAAACAAGATACTGAGAACAATCACTTGGGCACCTTGGCACACTAGAAACACAGACTTACACACGACGACAAATTGTAGACAGCTTCAGGAGATTTACAAAGACCGCAACAAGAAACTATACGAGCAGACAGACACGCATACAAACGAGATTTTTAGGGACTTAGAACGCTACGACCCTGCAGAGGAAAGGTTTTACAAACGACCCAGGATGGCGTAGTTGAGCCTTAAAACTAACAAGTTATCTATTATAACCTTTAAAAAAAATTTAAAATACAAAAACCAAGAGAAAATAAAAAAATAATAAAAAAAATAAAAAACTATAGCTAGACTTAGCATAGTTTAGAATTAATAACTAACCCAGAAGTGACAATCAACTACGCCAGAATGACACCAGACCGCCGACAACAATACACATAACTATACTGGATCACCTTTCACCAATCGCTCATTACATACCATTACTACCTTAGTCACGGCCGGACGCCACTGGGATAACCGCCTAGGTTGTCTACTAGCCAGAGGATAATCCTAGCGCCGGGGGCGGCCCCAGATGGGGAATGGAAATGTATCCACCTCACTCCTAATCCCAAGAAAAGAAAATCCTACCCCAACAAGCAACTCTTTATTACTTATGCCACCACCGGACTCCACAGAGTTACCGACTAGGTTTTCTACGAGTCAGAGAATAACGCTGGCGCCGTGGTCGGCCCCTGATGAGGAATGGAAATGTAACCTTCCGCGTCAAACCTAATCCCTACAGTAAAATTAACCCTTCGATCCTCTTCCGGAAATCGACTCATGAAACATCAACATATCATCATCATACCTTATACACACCTTCCCTCATCCCAATAAAAGAAAATCCTCCCCAAATCCCGAGACCCAGCGCAATCGTTCATTATCACCAATTTCACCTCACAGGGTCAATAATTATACAAATTGTTTGTACAAGGTATTTAATTCATTCAAGAGGCCAGGAGTCGCGATAGTGACTCCGTACTCCAACATAAGATCAGCCCTTTCACAGGTGACCTCGCTTGGCGTTTCTGTCAAGGTGGATATCTTGCGTCGGGCAACACAACCAATCACCTGTAGTATTCTGCAGGCTCATTTCATCTGTTCCATTTCATCAGGATAATAAGTTCATTCGCGAGGTTAAGAGTCATGACAATGACTCAGTACTCAAACACCAAATCAGCCCTTTCTAGATGACCTAGCTTGGCATAACTGTCAAGGTGGATATTCTGAGTCGGGCAACAGGGAAACCCCCAATTCAGTGATGACCCACCCTGGTAAACCCTACCGTTACTAAAGAGCAAAATAAATTGTCATTAGGTGACCTGGTGGTCTAGGGGTAAGGTGTCAGACTTCTGTGCGGGCGGCCGGGGTTCAATCCTCGGTCCAGGCACATATTTATGTGATTGCCAAACCCTTCCTTCACCTCTGACAAGACATCTTGTGAATGTGGGGAATGCCAGGCCTCCACCGTGGTTCGGATTCCACGTTAAACTGTAGGTCCTTCATTTATCTCACAATCACCCTACCATTACACATTAGCGTAAGTGCGTATAACCCGAACGGGTAGTAAGACGCGGTGCTAATAATAATAATAATAATAATAATAATAATAATAATAATAATAATAATAATAAAAAAGGGTCATTTTTTTAAAGAGCGATTTTGTTGAGACTCCTTTCACTGTTCCTACCTCCCACCGCGACTCACGTTGCCGGGACTACTTCCTACCACCCAACGCGACACCCGTGTTGCCGGGACTCCCTCCTTATACCCCTCGACTCTCACCATCGGCTGGTCCTCGTCATCGGCAGTTCCACGAGATGGTATACACCCGCCGCTACAGCAAAGCCACCCACGGGATCGGTGCCTAGCCACCAACGTCATGAGGAGACTGCACTTCGAATGATGCAACTCGTACACCCGAAGACGCAGTTAGGGATGACAGTTTGACTGCTGAATAGTTTGCTTAGCTACGCCCAAGGCCGGATTTAGAGAAAGCCTTAAGTCCTTAAATTATTTCTTACCTGTAGGAAAGGAGTGATGGGGGAGGGTTTTTGTCCTTTTGTGTGTCCAAATAGTTTGATATACTAAATTAGTTTTACTTTTTTTGTTACCTTCATAATACAATCAATTATTCATTAAATATTTAGCTAATTAATTATGCTTGGTCTCATTAATAAAGTGGCGTTTTTTTATCTGTTAAAGATTTAAACACGCCACACATTATTTTGGCAGCAAGGCTACCCACATTTATTAGTTTTACATGGTAACATAAAGCAGGTCTCCCTTTTTCAGGATCTTAATTACTTTGAATATCTGATTATGAATTTATTAATAATGAATTATTATATTCCACACAAAGAGTGAAAATAACAAATTAAATCTAAAAGATTTTTACTTTATTTTAAGGATGCTGAGTTAAAAAAATTATATAATTTAAGGGTCCCAATTCTGATTTAAAATATTTTATATTATTTCCGGGTAGAAAAAAAAAGATATCTGATAAAATCTTATCCATTGGACAAATTTTAGTAATAAAAGGTAATTTATCGGTTTCTTCAAAGTTATTATGACTATCTTTATAACTTTGTGGTACCATAGTTCGATTTCATACTTTATTTAATGTTACCAAAACGGCCACAAATTAACGATTAATAAAGTTAAAATACTTTGATAGTACAATTTTTGTTTACTAAGATTTACTTTGATTATCATTTTCTAATAAATTAAATATATAATGTTAACTGTGGTTTTGTTTTTGTCAAATCTTTTTTTTTTACTAAATCAATTATGGAAATCCAAACCATAATACTGGTTATGTCATCTGCAAGTATTATTAATAAAATCAGAATAGGGAGGTTTAAATGAATGAAAAGCAGTGAGAAATTTGGTTTTTGGTTTACGAGTTTAAAAACACTTTAAATTATATCCATGCTTTTTTAAGGTTAGGAATGTAAATATCCTTAAGTAAAAAAGTATTGTAATTGCATTACTGCTTTTAAGATACCTGGCGGTCTAGGGTAAGGTGTCAGACCTCAGTGCTGGGAGTACGGCGTTCAATCCTCAGCTCCGGCACCGATTTATCTTATTTCCAAACCCTTCCTTCACCTCTGACAAGACTGTATTAACCACAACTTGGGAATGTGTGGAAAGCCAGGCCTCCACCGTGGTTCGGATCTCACATTAAACTATATATCCTCCATTTCATCTCACAATCACCCTACCATTAGGGGGAGCTGAATTGTATCCATTCTGAATGGTAGCCATTCAGACATTTCTTAAACAAGCACCACAAATAAAAAGTCTGATTTGTATAAATTATCATAAACCCACAAAATCCTGAATTGTATCCATTCTGAATGGTAGCCATTCAGACAGTTTTCGAATAAACGTCGTTAACAAAAATCCTGATTTGTATCCATGTAACTATTTGCATTATATCCACAAAATCCTGAATTGTATCCATTCTGAATGGTTTCATTCAGACATTTTCTTAAACAAGCACCACAAATAAAAAATCTGATTTATATAAATTATCATAATAACCACAAAAATCCTGAATTGTATCCATTCAGACATTTTCTTAAACAAGAACCACAAATAAAAAGTCTGATTTGTATAAATTATCATAATAACCACAAAATCCTGAATTGTATCCATTCTGAATGGTAGCCATTCAGACATTTCTTAAACAAGCACCACAAATAAAAAGTCTGATTTGTATAAATTATCATATACCCACAAAATCCTGAATTGTATCCATTCTGAATGGTAGCCATTCAGACATTTTCTTAATAACGCTTACAACAAAAATTTGATTTGTATCCATTTTGCATAATGTCCACAAAATCCTGAATTGTATCCATTCTGAATGGTTGTCGATTCTACATTTTCTTAAACAGCACCACAAATAAAAAGTTTGATTTATATAAATATTTCATTATAACCCACAAATCCTGAATTGTATCCGTTTTATTAAACAAGAATACAATTGTCTTTGAAAATACTACAAAGAATGAATGTATCCACTATAACTCATTCAGATTACTTAAAAGCACCACATATCTTTTATATTATATATAAAAAATCCTGAATTGTATCCATTCTGAATGGTAGCCATTCAGACATTTTCTTAAACACGCATTACAAATAAAAAGTTTGATTTGTATCCATTTTCATAATGTCCACAAAATCCTGAATTGTATCCATTCTGAATGGTAGCCATTCTACATTTTCTTAAACGAGAACCACAAATAAAAAGTTTGAATTGTATCCACTAGAAATATTTGCATTATACCCACAGAATCCTGAATTGTATCCGTTTAATTGCGGTACCACTTGTCTGAAAACTGGCAGTAGAAGAAACTCACCTTAGCTCATTCCGGGGTAACTAGTGAGCAACACTATCTCTATATTAATATAAAAAATATAATCCTTTTATTTATGGTCTTATTAATTTAAAATCTAAACACGGATTTTAGGACTTATTTTTTTAAACATTACAGAATATATCTGTGATTAAGGTGCTTGTTTTTATATATATATATATAACCCTACTATACACTTGTTGGCAATCCTGTATTTAAATACTATTATTATGACAATTGACAGCAGTAGATATTTTAACGTCGCCATATTATTTGCACACAGAAAAACTGGGTGGAACTGTTCCGCACCCACATAAACGTTTATTTTGGGGAGTTTGGGGTTGGGGTAAAACACAGGCTTGTAGCGAACTAAATATGTTACTAGATTACAGAGTTGAAAAGTTTAGAGTTACATGAATTTTAACTTGGATTTTAAAGAGTGCGCTAGAATAGCTAGATGAATTATACAATACAGGTGTTTTATATAATATTAATATAAGATTTTTTACGTTTCTTAACACGTTTATTTAAGGCGCTTCAGCTTCTAAAAAATAATTTGTGTCAAGAGCACAGAGTGGGGCCCTGACAGGAAATTCAATTCTCTATTTAACCATATAAGTTTGCAATGCCCTAGTCCCTACAGATCTGAGCAATGTAACCAAAGCTTGAGAAAGTACGCAATTTTTTTCAGAATAATCCTCATTTACACGTTTTGTTTAAGGCGCTACAGCTTCTAAAACCTGGTTTGTGTCGAGAGCACAGAGTGGGGCCCTGATAAGAAATTCAATTCTCTATCCAAACATATAAGTGTGCATAGGATTAGTCCCTACAGATGTGAGTAATTTGACCAAAGCTTGAGGAAGTACGTGATTTTTTCAGGAAAATCTTTGTTTATACGTTTCTTTAATGCGCTACATCTTCTGAAAAGTAATTTGTGTCAAGAACATAGAGCGGGGCCCTGATAGGAAATTCATTTTTATATTTAAGCATATAAGTGTGCATAAGCCTAGGCTCTACAGATCTGAGTAATTTGACCAAAGCTTGAGGAAGCACGAGATTTTTTTTCCCAGAAAATCCTACTTTACACGCTTATTTAAGGCACTAAATTGACCTAATCAAAAATTGTGTCAAGATCACAGAGTAAGGCTCTGATAGGAAATAAAATTATACATCCAACCATATAAGTGTGCATAGGCCTAGTCCTCATAGATCTGAGCAATTTGACCAAAGTTTGAGGAACTACGGGATTTTTTTCAGGAAAATCCTAGTTTACACGTTTTTTTAAGGCGCTATAGCTTCTAAAACATAATTTTTGTAAAGAGCACATAGTGAGGCCCTGATAGGAAATTCAATTCTCTATCCAAACATATAGGTATGCATAGGCCTACATCCTAGAGATCTGAGCTATTTGACCAAAGCCTGAGGAAGTACGGGATTTATTTCATGAAAATCCTCGTTTACAAGTTTTTTTTAAGGCGCTACAGCTTCTAAACCAAATTTGTGTCAAGAGCACAGAACGGGGCCCTGATAGTAAATTCAATTCTCTATCCAACCATATAACTCTGCATTGGCCTAGACCCTACAGATCTGAGAAATTTGAACAAAGCTTGAGGAAGTACGGGATTTTTTTCAGGAAAATCCTCCTTTACACGTTTTTTTTAAGGCGCTACAGCTTCTAAAAAAGAATTTGTGTCAAGAGCACCGATGGTGCCCGCATAGGAATTTAATTTACTATTTAACCATATAGGTTTGCATAGGCCTAGACCCTACAGATCGGAGGAATTTGACCAAAGCTTGAGAAAGTACGTGATTATTTTCAGGAAAATCCTCATTTACACATGTTTTTAAGGCCCCACAGCTTCTAAAAAATAATGTGTGTCAAAAGAACAGATCGGACCCTGATAGGAAATTCCATTCTCCATCCAACCATTTTTTCCTCACCACGTATTACTATCCAATTAGGTTATATTATGCACTAGTTGAGCTAAGAGGCTAGGGATGAGGTATGCGTAATTAGGAGGCAGTGCACCAGCATTTACGTAGAGAGAGAGAAAGAGTAAGAAACCATTTAGGGAAAATCACCCTCGATATACTGCACCTGGTTCAGACCCTGATATCCCCGTTCGCGGTACCGTAAAAGTGGGTTACTTTGACCCACTTTTGTAACAATTTTTGCTTAATATTGTGCTGTAAAATAACAAATAATAGATATAGAATTTGTATGGTAATTTTTAGATAGTTCAAACCTTTCTTTAAAAGACTTTCATATAATAATCAATGTTTTCTGTTAAATTTTAACAGATTTATGGTTTTTTAATTTGGGCTAAAGTAGAACGTAGGTAAGGGTAACTTTGGCCCACTTCATATATTCCTATCTTAAAACACATTTAAACATGCCAGGAGCAATGTAAAACGCTGGTTTGGATGAAAAAAGTAATCTCATATCAGTACAAACACATACACTTTATTAAGTCTTTGTTTATACTGGTAAAAAATTTTTTTTTTGCAAAGGCTAGAGAAAAAAGAAACTTAAGTTATTGATAAGAAAACAAAACAACATCAGTCTTATTAAAAGTCTTACTATGTATAAGTTCAGTCTCTTACAAGTTCAAAAACAACTTTTAATACTTGGCTAAGCAATATTTATAGAAAAAAGTCCTCTTTTCAACAATTTTGGAGGCTTCATCACTTGTATGATGTCAGACCATTCGTAAAAAAGCATGTCCTTTTCTTTTGGCCACTTCCAATACTTTTGGGTAGGCTCCATGCAATCCACGATAGCGCCAGTTTCTACTACACTCATAACCAGTCCAGGAAATTGTTTTCCCTCCCAAGCAACCACTACAAAGTTTCCTTCTTCTAAAGTGTCCTTCAGAGGTTGGGGGTTTCCAGATTTGTTATCAGTTTTAACATAGTTTCTGATACCAGAAGTTCCCGGTGTTGACTCAGGAATCGTTCGTTTACGGGTCTTCGTAGGTTGTGACTTGTAGACCTCCTCATCTGAACTGAACACCAAATCACTGTGCCCAGATGAAACAATACTATAATCATCAGAATCATCATCAGATGATGGTAAGTCCTGATATTTTTTCTGCCTCTTCTGCCCTTTTTGCTTTTGTTTTGGTTTTGTTTTCAAGGTTTCCTCTTCTTGTGGTTGTATCAAATCTTGTTCTGTGATGCTTTGACCAGCTGGCACATTAAGTTTCTTTTTTCTACTACTTCGGGGTTTCACAACTTCACACCTTTTCTTTTCTAGGTGAGACAAAAAGGATTCTCCAACAAGTTCTAAGTCAAATGCTGTGTTTTTGGATGGAAGGCGTTTTAATATCTCCTCTTTCTTAAGTGGGTAAATCCCAGATTTTCTGAATCCAGATATTATGTTGGAAGAAGTGTGTTCTTCCAGTGAATCCAAAGTCTTCTTTAAAAGTCTAGGAAATAAGTCTTTTGGCAGAGTCGCAACGTGTTTACCACTATCAGTTTCTTTCCATTGCTCCATTGTTTGCTTCCATTTAATTTTCAATGGGCGAAAATACGCCACGTCTAAGGGCTGTGTTAAGTGGCTTGAATTAGGGGCAAACAAACAAAACTTATGTTGTTCTCCTGACATAGTCTTAGGACATTAATGCTTAAGTGGGAGCTCAGATTGTCTCCGATTACCACCTTTTTTCCCTCTCTTTTCTGTAGTTCTGGAAGAAGGTGCGATGTGAACCACTCTTCAAATGTTGGTAGGTCAATCCAACCATGCCGGGTCCTGTTATATCTGGCTCCTTCAGGTCCACCTTCGGTCCATGTGTTCCATAAGTGTTCTGCCTTATAAATTACATAAGGTGGTAGTGCCTCTCCAGCAGCATTAGCACAGAACATAACTGTTGTGCTGGATTTGGTCGAGTTCATCACCCGCTCCGGATACTTACAGCCTCTGCGACAAATGATTTTTTTCCGTCCAGCATCATCTGTCATATTTGTTTCGTCATAGTTGTATATATTGTTGGGTGGTACATCCGTCAAAACTTCTTCAAGATTACTAACAAAATCAGTTATTGTCTCCTCAGTCACTGCGGCCCGGACCCTTTTGATATTGGAAGCAAACCTCTTTGTTAGTAGAGGACGTCTTGCTAAGAATGACTTTGCCCAGTCACGTCCTGGCAAATTATTTTGAAACTGTTTAACTATTTTTCCTTGCCTACTGAGATAAGCTTTAGCAATGAAACGTAAATCAAGCTCATTTATTGGAAAACCAAATTCACTAAGTTTATCGACGTGGCTTGTAAAAGCACGTTCTTCTTCATCACTAAAAACATTAGGATGTCCAGGAGAGGAGGTATGCCGATTTTTTAACTTATTTTTTATGGTGCTTCGGCAGATCTGAAAATGGGTCTCAGCCTGTCGTTGGCTCATTTCGCCTGATCTTATAGCTTCTAAGCAATCATAAAGTTTAGCTTCCGTGTAATCATGATACTTCCTGCTCCCAGGTTGCTCTCTTGTATGTTGACGGCATATTTTAGGATCTGGAATAAAAATATAGTGTTGGTAACTCATATAATATCTACTACCATGTTAAAATGGCGTTAATGCCACTTTTTGAGGATTTAGTAAATTTTTGTTTCAGTTTACTACTTTAAGGGCTACTTTAGCCCACTTTTTTTTATGGGACAAAGTTACCCGATTTTTGGGAGGTACGAGCACACTTTTTTTAATCTACAATTATAACCAAACATATTAAAGTTTACCATAACCATGATACATATTATACATTAGGATGATATTGACAATGAAATGGCGTACTTACCTAAACTAAAACATGTAACGGGAGTCTTGCACGACAGGAAGTTTGAAGCGAACGAAACACGTGTGTTCAACAAGGTTATGGAAAAACCAGTACTGCAGCCGAGTGGTGAAAGTTATAACTATTTCAATGATGCCTTTGCTTGAATAGTGCTGCGACCTAACGGAAACGTCATTTACTTAGCGAATCTGATGCTATCAGCTTGTAGTAGAAAGATTTAAATATTTTTTTTGTTTTGGGGCAAAGTAGCACCCTAGGGCCAAAGTAACCCACTTTTACGGTAGACTAATTGAACACGAGATTACCGCGTTAGACCATGCGGACACCGAGGCGGGTAAAAAAATTATTATTATTAGTATAATTATTGTTTTTATTATTATTATTATTCACATTATTTATATAAATTATTGATTACTAAGGTGGAATAAAAGACGCGTTTTAAGTCAAAATGGTCTTAAATCCATAATTGTTACCGATGGCCGGTGGGATCCTAGTTTTCCCTGGATAACAGAATTCCTAGCTGCACTCATGGTTAAAAATAATAATGAAGGTATTTTGAAAATAATGATTTTGTTTAAAATGGTTATCTGGGATATGTTTGGTATGATAAAGAACAATGTTTGTATTTTACTTTTCTGAAAAGTTTATTTTAGCACCGCGTCTTACTACCCGTTCGGATTATACGCCTATGTACTAATTAAACTATTAGTTTAGGAATGAGGTAGGTATGATTTAGAGGAAGTGCATTCACATTGGCATGGAAGGAGAGTGTGAAACCATTTAGGGAAAAACTAAGTTGACCTACACCTTGCCAGGCCCAGGATATTATGCCTGATCTGACAAGCCAACAAGACTATTATTATCAGATTGACAATTAGATCGCGTGCATGTCTATGTGGGCTTGGAAAAAGCAACCAAGAACCAATAAAAGATTAAGTTTTAGAAATTAAAAATTAGCTTACACTGATATTTAAGTAAGTTTGTTATAAAGTTCACCTAACACTAGCAAGATTTGTATACACAAAACCGTTTTGGGTATATTATTTAAATAGATATAATGAAGTGTACTAAAACAGTAATGAAAATCTTTCTAAACAAATATAAAGAAATTTGATATGATTGGTTTTAAAAGTGTTAAATTGTAATTGTGATGGGTATAATACAACTGGTCATTTTGGTTGGCAATTTTCAATTGCTCTAGTTATGAGAGTAGGTTGGATTCATGAGTCAGCCAGACTGTCCACGAAATGTGATTCTCGCGATAACAGCAGATTTTTTTAATGAAATATTGGCATGGACTGGCTATCGGAGGGGGAACAGGTTCTGCCCTTAGTCTGGCCCAGAAGTATGAGTCATAATACCAAATATATTAGGTATCTATTTATAGTTTATGTGTCTTGCTTTGGGCAGGGGTGGGGAAAGGAGAGGCTCTCAGATTGAAAAGGTATATGAAAGTTGAATAAGAAGAAAAATATTGTTGGGAGAGTTTGTCAGGGTCAAGCATTTATAGTTAGATGTTTATTTCTATAGAAATAGGCTAATGTGTGGAAAAGGAAGGGTATATCAGGGGTAAAACAAATGAGGTAGAAATTACAAGAAGTTAAAATATACACAAGCATGCAGGTGATCGTAAAACCTTACAAATTCACCAATTAAATGGACACAAAATATGATTTTGACGTAAGAGGAATTAAAACAGAATTTTAAATACATAAAATTGTATATTTATATTTTCTTAGGTTAAATCGGGAGTTATACCTGGTCAAGGCCTGCGAATAAATATATTGTTGAATAGAGGATAATTGGGACCGTCACGGCTCAGATCTGTGCACGTGACACAAATTCTATTTTGGAAGCTGTAGCGCCTTTAAAAAAAACTTGTAAACGAGGATTTTACTGACAAAAACCCCGTACTTCTTCAAGCTTTGGTCACATTCCTCAGATCTGTAGCTTCTAGGCCTATGCACACTTATATGGTTAAATAGAGAATTGAATTACTTGGCAGGGTCCCGCTCTGTGCTCTTGACACAAATTATTATTTAGAAGCTCTAGCGCCTTAAATAAACTTGTTAAGAAACGTAAAAATCTTATATTAATATTGTATAAAACACCTGTATTGTATAATTCATCTAGCTATTCTAGCGCACTCTTTAAAATCCAAGTTAAAATTCATGTAACTCTAAACTTTTCAACTCTGTAATCTAGTAACATATTTAGTTCGCTACAAGCCTGTGTTTTACCCCAACCCCAAACTCCCCAAAATAAACGTTTATGTGGGTGCGGAACAGTTCCACCCAGTTTTTTCTGTGTGCAAATAATATGGCGATGTTAAAGTATCTAATGCTGTCAATTGTCATAATAATAGTATTTAAATACAGGATTGCCAACAAGTGTATAGTAGGGTTATTTATATATATATATATATATGTATATGTGTGTGTATATATATATAACAAGCACCTTAATCACAGATATATTCTGTAATGTTTATAAAAATAAGTCCTAAATTTCGTGTTTAGATTTTAAAGTAATAAGACAATAAGTAAAAAGATTATATTTTTTATATTAATATAAAGATAGTGCTGCTTTCTAGTAACCCCGGAATGAGTTAAGGTGAGTTTCTTCTGCTGCCATCTATCAGACAAGTGGTACCGCAAATAAATGGATACAATTCAGGATTCTGTGGGTATAATGCAAATATTTCTAGTGGATACAATTCAGACTTTTTATTTGTGGTGCTCGTTTAAGAAAATGTCTGAATGGCTACCATTCAGAATGGATACAGTTCAGGATTTTGTGGACATTATGAAAATGGATACAAATCAGACTTTTTATTTGTAATGCGTGTTTAAGAAAATGTCTGAATGGCTACCATTCAGAATGGATACAATTCAGGATTTTGTGGATATAATGCAAATAATTACAGTGGACACAAATCAGGATTTTTGTTAAAGTCGTTTATTCGAAAACTGTCTGAATGGCTACCATTCTGAATGGTTACAATTCAGTCGTCTCTAAGGATACGGCTGATTTTGTTTAAATCTGTAACTTAAGATCTCTGGAAAATCTTAACGGATTGGGGTGTAGTTTTTTATAATATTTACCCAGGAATGTTTTATCACGATATAATCAGGTTTTATGTTGGGAGTCCCGGTGAAGGACCAGCCGGATATTTGTTTATATCTCGGAACAGCAAACCGATTCCAATGTAATTTTTTACATTCTGTAGGATATTAACCAGGCAAATTGTAGCATGATATACTTAGATTTTGGGTTTAGAGTCCCTGTTAAAATTTTGTATGGATGTTGTATATATGTTATCTATGATATTTATAACCAAATAAGCGATTGAAGTGCAGTTTTTTTTTCAATTATAGGTATTTTTATACAGCCAGGTTTTAACATTAGTTTAATCAAGTGTTTTTCTGTGAGTCCCTGGAACTGCTGACAGGTCTATTGATAATTGATTTTGTAGGTCAGCTGGAAGGCGAGATTACGTTCTTACTCGAAGGGTATAATATAGTTCATAGTGAACTATAGGATAATATTTATATATAATATAATATTACCTATTTCACCCACCTCTGCTACTCATCTGGGCTACATGCCTTAAATAACTGTTGTGGGATAGTGATGAAGAAGATACAAGTTAAAGAGGATGTAACCTTATATGCTAGTAGAGAAGTTGGGAAACAATATAGAAAAAGTCCCTCAATATTTTCGGCCAGTATGAGAACCTTGTTTTATGCATCACTGAAAATGGACCATATGAAAACATTTTTGTCCACGTGACTACCGAAGCAGTATAAAATAAATCATTTACGACATTGCTTAGAATATTTAGTTAACTTTGTAATTCTGTTTACTATAAGATATCAAATATTTAATTTTGTGTGTATTTCGAGCAGAAATCACGCTGGTCTATAATCTATTATTTTGGGGCTTTCATCTTTAAGTTAAATCAAGAATTTTTTACTACAATGAGATTATCAACCACTATCAGACCCGCCTCGGTGGCGAAGTTAAATTACGCACTAGCTTCGTGTTGAGCTAGACTGACAAGGACGGGGAGATCGAGCTTAGAATCTCGCTCGAGTGAACCGAAATGGTTTTCCACTCCTCCTCCACGCAAATGTGGGTCCACTTCCTCTAAATTCAACCGTCCCAATTACTAACCCTTTATAATAGGTAATTAAGCGTATTGTTCGAATGGGTAGTAAGACGCGCTGCTAAAATTAAAAAACTCTCAATAAGAATGTGTGTGCAATTCCTTTAAACACTCTTTCCTTGTTTTATTGATTTAAGATTGACTAAATGAAGGTTATCTGAGAAACAGTGAAGTTTTTACTGGCATTCAAACATATGAATAAATAGTTAGTTCTGTGTGTGCTAGCTGGCCGTGAAGGTCCGAGGTTAGCGTAAAATAGTTAAATGGCGCTTGTCTAAAAAGGTGTTGGACCACTTTATCACTAGCAAAATATTGTAAGATTTCAAATGCAGTTAAACTTTCATACATCTTCTAAAAATTTATGTCTTGCAGTAAGACAACAGTTATGACTCCTTCCGAGCTAATTTCAAGAACAAATAAATGATGTATTTTTTTAGTCTGCACTACAACTTGTATGTTAAAATATCATATTCCTAATATTTATGGTTTAATTCATCCCATTGTTGTGTATTTATTTATATCTGCAGGAATTTCATCCATTCAATATTAGATTTTATTTATCAATAGTCCACAGTGAAGTGGTGGCCTGACATGCGATGACGTAATTTGCCGGTTTGCAGAAAGGTGTAACAAATCTTCCCGGTGGTAGTGGAGTCGGTTTTAAACCGGGATATAGTGGAAGTTGAAAGCATGGTGTTGGATTTGGTCTCCTGGTGATGTTCCGTTAGGCCTGGCAGTGAAAAGTTTGGCGTTCCCAATATTCTGAGGATGGTAGAAATATTTTTATTTTAATGATCGTATTTTTAAAACCAACTATATCGTTAGTTAGGACATGGGTGTATCTTAGTAAAAAATTAATTATTAAATATCATTTGTTCAGTTGTTATTGCTCTTTAAATTTCGAAGTGTTATAATAACTTTTCATTGCCAACCAAGAATAATAATATTGCATCCACTTCACATCTGTCTGTCGGAAGTTTCAGAGATGTAATGAGAACTAAAATATACGCTATTCGAAACCATACAAAGAAATGTAGAGCATTTATCTTGTTGCAATTATCCGTGCTATAGCGAAAGGGATAATATAGCCAAGAAAATATTTTATTTTATATATCAAACAAAATTTACAATCACGTCTTACAACCCGTCTGGGCTATATGCATAATAATACGTGAGTGAGTTATTGTAAAGGAGGTCGAATTGAATGTGGATGTATCCATATTTACATGGAGGAAATGTTCGTGCTGCCAAAATAATGTGTGGCATGGTGACTTCTTTAACAGCCAAAAAAGAAGTAGGCCCATATATTAATGATACAAAAATAATTAATTAACTAAGTATGTAACAAATAATTGGTTTTATTAGAAAGGGAAAATAAAGTAAAATTAATTTAGTACTATATCAAACCATTTGGATATCCCAAAAAGACATAACAACTCCCCCATCACTCCTTCCCTACAGGCAAGAAATAATTTAAGGACTTAAGGCTTTATATAAATGCGGCCTTGGGCGTAGCTAGGCAAACTATTCAGCAGTCATATGTGGAGGTGTAGCATAAGGCGCGGGCTGAGCAAGTATGTTGCTACCTTACAATCTCGACGGAGTGTACTTAGGGGCACCAGACACGTATTATATTAAAGCTTGCAATAAAGTGCACAGGTGCGTAGGGGACAAACTATTCAGACACGGCCCAAGTAAATACTGTATTTTAATCCTAATTTTTTTTATTACTAGAATACAAAGTTGCCTTTACCTCTATGTGAACTGGTTCATGGACCTATATTTTTTTCTTACTCTTATATTATTATTATTATTTATTATTTATTATTATTATTATTATATTTTACTGGTGTCTACAGACGTATCTACACAATTAGAGATTATGTAACGTTAATAAGACTATTTTACTCGTGTTAATGTGTACAAGATTAATTATTTCCGAACCCTTTTATAAAATCCTTTATGTGTGTGTGTGTGGTGTGTTTGTGTGAGTATGTATAGTTTCTTTTAAAAATATATTAAACTAAAATAATTAGATGAATATTTTTGGGGGACAGAAATAATAGATTTGACACACATGCACCCCTCCCCCTAAAGTAAAATCCTGGATGCTTCACTGATTGTTAATAACTTTAAAATTAATCTTGTTATAATGCTATAAATACGAAAAGGTCATGTTTGTCTATAATACACGAATAAAACTATAAAGCATTTTAAATTCTTCTCGCAAAAAACAACAACAATCATGTCAATGAGTGAATTTAAACTAAAAGGAAGAGCAATTTATTTCTATTTTTGTGTTAAAAGAGCTGGTTTGATATTAACTTTTTCTAGATTTTTTAAAAGAATAAGGGAGCTTGTATTGTAAAAGATTTGGAGACTGTTCTACTGGCTGGTGAAGGGACACACAACATGAAGTTTTAAATTGCGATGCATATAACATGAAAATATTTTGCTACTCACAACATTGTTTAATTTAAATTATTTACTATACGTATGGAAAATAAATATTTTAACTAGATAACATAAAACACAGCAATAATATTAAGTATCTAGGAAACCATTATTATAATATAATGATATACACTATGTTTCCTGGCAACAAATAATCATTACTCGATTGTAAAAAAGTATTAGATTTATTAATAAATCTAATATTTATAAGAAGTTAAAAAAACTATATTACACGTGATACTGTGTTATAATATTATCATCAACGACGTTACGGAAGCAAGGCTGAAATAATAAAAAGAAATTAAGGGTTACCATCAGCCAATATTCTTTGGCATCTAATCAAGGTATTCCATGATAAAAACTAGTATTTTCTATAAGAATATCACACATGGGTATTTAATTATTATATTGATACTTGATAATGAGGTTGAGTAAGGTTAGCTGAAATAGTACTTTCCTGGAAGTCACAATCACTAGTATCCGTTTATCATTACATCTACAAGGATTACAACTGTTTGAGTGTTTGTTTAATATGAATAGTTATAGATTATTTGAGCTCTACCAGCCATTATATACTAACTTAGTTATATTTTTTTAAGTTGGGTACAGTTACTGAAATGACACAGCCACAATTAGCAATAATATTTTAGCTTGTAGACAATTAATTATTTAATTTATTTGAAAAGCGTGTCATAGACAGGGGTTCAAAACTACCAATTACAGGCCACTTTAACCAAATAATTGATACCACATTATATTAAGTTACCTAGTAGAGCTTTATCTTTCCTAATCAAGGTACTCGGGTTTTAACCCTTGTCAGTTTAAGTGGTATTTATTAAAACGAGATGGATTTTAAGATAAGCTATGTATGATGTTGTGATGGAGGGTAGAAAAATGGCCGCGAAAAACGATCCGCTGGAAGAGTTGACAGTTCAGGCATTTCAAATCAAGAAAAAATCAAAAAATTTAAGTTTAAAAGAAGATTCAGAAGTTATTATGAATTTCGAGGACTTTTTGGAATCCGGTCTCGCTCTAAATTTTAAGTTAATAAACCCTCACATTTTTGGAAAGACCACAATTCTAAATTACGAACATTCTACAAAACCATCAAATAAGATAAAAAAAAAAAAAAATGACCACCTCCGAAATTCCCAGTAACAATAATTCAATTTCCAAAAACAAATATATTAAGTGGTGGCCCGACGGGTTGAGTGATCTACTCTCGTCCTAAAAAAATTATAATAATTCAGGCAACAATTATAAATTCAAAACTATATCTTTGGACGAAAATATGAAAATTACAGTTGAAATATCCAGGTGACCTAGACATTTCTATAACTTTTGACCTATTCTCGAAAAGAGTCCTTGATTAATTACAATGTTCATTAACCCTTACTATTATAGTAGTGATAGTAAATCTCTTGACGATGTTTTGGACTTTTCCAAAATTCCAAGTTATGAGAAATTGATACCAAAAGAAAGATATTTATTAGACATTCATGGGCCCTCTAAAGGATTTTCTCAATGAAGTAGTAAGGATTAGCTTTGTCACAATAATAAAGCAATCACTCCTTATGACATAATGTACCTATTATGAAACGCTTACTAAATGTCCAATCTGGGGAAATTGGGGTAAATGGTTTTTAAGGCAAAAGAGATATTTCACTTGAACGCAAACATTTCACTAATGCAGACTTCATGAAATGTGAAGTTAAAGCAGAGAAAACAATTAGTTATACACATATTTTGTAATAAATTAGGTATTAAAATATTTGAGTGTTTATTTACTTTAGCATTTTGTTTATAAACTGTCACATTTTGTTGAGCTTTTTTTTATCTTAGAATTGTATTTGGATATAATTTTTTTTAATTGTAAAATATAGACTTGTACTAGCTTCTATTTATGAACATACATTTCATTTAAATGACTAAAGCTTTTTCTTTAAAACACATTTATTTTACTTTTTTACATTGAATTTTAAGTGTAGCCTATATTTACACCCAAATTTTAAGAAATCGAATTTTACGGTTTTTATTAAAATAACTATTGATTGAAAAATTATTTCTTTTTAATAATAATGTAAGTTTACTCACTTAAGGTAGGCATGTTTTTCCACACACAGACTTAATGTCGTAGCTCAATAGTGAAAAGATTTTAAATTTCAATTTTTTAACAAACAGTAGCCCATATTTACATCTTCTCCTCTTGATAAAACTACGGGCTACAAGAGATTTGTGTAAACTGTAGAAACTGGTTAGTCAAAGTCTGTTGTAATTTTCTTTGGATATAGGTACCGTGCAAAGTGCTGACGATATTTGAGTTCACGACACGAGCGCGCAAGACGGCCACATTGTTAAGTTCTTGCAGGGTAAATCCGGGCGGCATCATGTTTACCGTGATCAGATACTCAAAAATCCTAAGACACAACTCGCTGTTTCTCGTATACAATTTGGGCAGTCACATTTTTTTTTTTCAAAACTCATAAATACCTTAAAAGACATGAGGATATTATTAAAATTCCCGTATTCCAATTCCCCTTGAAAATTGTTGGAACTCTTAAAAGCAAGGACACACACACACACATATATATATATCCCAAATTGTATACGAGAAACAGCGAGTTGTGTCTTAGGATTTTTGAGTATCTGATCACGGTAAACATGATGCCGCCCGGATTTACCCTGCAAGAACTTAACAATGTGGCGGTCTTGTGCGCTCGTGTGTGTGTGTGTGTGTGTGTATAATATATATATATATATATATATTAATATATTAACGTATAAAACTTAAATAAGAAATTAGTTATTCTACTTATGTTGTTACTTTAGTTTCTTATATTACATCATCCAGATACAAATAATAATATATATTATTATTATTTTCATTTAAATTTGAGATGCACTAAAATTTCCTATTGTAAAACAAGCTTGACATACATTAGCTTGTAACATGTACAAAGGTGTAACTATGCAGTAATGGACCCATGGTGGGTGAACACAAGAAATATAAGAAACAAAAAAGGGCGAGTGATTAATGGTTCATTGTTCTGTCTTATTTCAACACTCCCCCTCACTCGTCAGAATCGTTGACCAAGTCCAAGAGCACATACTAGTTGACTATGCCTAGGAAGGCCATGCCTTGGTGAGAACATCAGCTTCCAAAGTCTCCTTTGGCTTGTAGTTGATGATGTCTCTAACCTGTACCTTTTCTCTAATGAAGTGTTCTCTAATGCTGATATGGTTGGACTTTGAGCTTATGATGTTATTCTTAGTCAAACTTTGTGCATACAAATTGTCATTAAGGTGGGGTGCTAGTGAGCGCGAGTTTAGTGCATTAATTTTGCAGTTTTTATAGCACAAACATCTTTTCGCCAAAATAAATCAAATATTTCTTCTATAGAAACATAGAGTTTTGTTTTCTGCACATGCTAATCTCAACAGTTGTTGAATATCTGTCATGAGCATGGCAGCATTTGGTGACAAACTTTTTAAATAGAGAAAAGTTTGTCACTAAATGCCGACATGCTCATGACAGATATTCAACAACTGTTGAGATTAGCATGTGCAGAAAACAAAACTCTATGTTTCTATAGAAGAAATATTTGATTTATTTTGGCGAAAAGATGTTTGTGCTATAAAAAGTGCAAAAATACTGCCCTAAACTCACGCTCACTAGCACTCCACCTTAAGTATTTCAATTGATTGGTGAGGCACAACCATGTGACATTTTAAAGCATATCAATTTATAATAATGTTTTTCTACAAATGTAAAAAGTGTTTAGATTAAAAAAATACAAGTTTATAATTACACTGCTATTATTTTAATAACAGATTAAAATTTTCTATTTTCTTTTATTAATCTTAATAAAAATGTTTTTGTATACAAGAATTTAAAAGGAACTGAGATAGAATAAAATATTGATTTTTTCATAAATATTTTTGTGGTATATTTTTTCACTAAAAGGAATACAAAAAGTAGTGTGCACTTTAATATTTTTTACTTTTATTGTTTGAAGCATCCTATTACCTACGACACTGCCCTCACAAACTTCGTTTGGGGAAAACGCGTGTTATTGACAAATATGATTTAAATTCCATATTCAAGGCTCTGCTTATAAATATCGTGTGGGAAGGACTCGAGAGTCTAATTATCTTACTGAACAAATATTATTTTAATTTATTCATCAAGTGCTAGCTATAGATATATACATCAATATACCATGTACCCTATACGATGTACTGTGTATTTGTTTCAGCAGTCATAGTCCAATGAACCTGTCCAAGAGTGTCCTAGCTGTAGATATATATATAGCACTATACAGTGATATGATGTATGTTTGTTCCAGTAACCACTCCAATGGGCTGGAAGACAAATATTTTTGTTGGGGCCGGAGTTATGGCAGTTGCAGTGGGCGCATATAAATTATATAAATATATGCGCCCCAATAACAATGTGGAAGCGGGGAGAGGTGAAAATGATGATGATGACGATGATGACGACGACACTATCCACCAGTCGAGCGAGTGCCTGCCGTCATCGACGCCACCCCCACGTGAGTACAAACCTGCATTTTGGAAGGCTACCTAAATTTAGAATTAGAAAATAAAGATAAAAATCGTATTGTTTTAATTTTACAAATCAGGAGAATTTGATATGTTAGGTCAGATTATTTTTACCATCCAATAGAAAGCTGTAGTTTTCTCTGTGTGTTTATAATCTGCTAGAACTAAAGGTAAAATCGTCCTCGAGCATCTTTTCAGTTAATAACAATGTGTTCTCACGAATTAAAGCAGTAAAATACCTAACTTATAAAAAAGTCACTTGAATTCATCATTAAATATTTCGATTATATTCTTTTACCTGCTTAATTTTCTTTTGGTTATAAATTAATTGAAGTATCTTGTGTTAATATCAAGTTTTTCTGAGTAAAAGCTATACGAAAACAGGTTAGAAAAATGCAATTGTAAAGATAGCTTTACACAAAGTTGACGTTAACTTTACAACCAAACGATAGGTTCTGCAATCCGTGAGGCCATGACTTTATTTGGTCCGATGGTGTTCCCTTCTCAAATCAATCTTAGTAACACGTTATCCATGGTCAATGTTAACATAACTGGGTAACGATGCAGTCAGTGTTCTCTTAATTGTATATGTTTCTCTTCTTTCCCCTTGTCTATATCTACCTTGTAGCACTGCAGTCAGTGCACCCGTGATTTACATGTTTCTCTTCTTTCTCCTTATCTACATCTATAGTAGTGATATTGACCTATAATCACACTCTACCTATTGGCTGAAATTGGTTACATGACTACGCCCCTCACTTTCTGATTGGATGTTGGTTTTCCCCCTCCTTCTGACCTCTTTTCCCGTGTTCCCAAGGGATGATTATGAAATTTTCTCCCGTACGTCCCCTCCCCTAACGCCCCAGACATGTTGGTTCTTGATGATTGCTAATATATTATTGTTGATTGATAATTAATTATTGAGTAGGATTGGGGCGTTGGAATTTTTTATTTATTTATTGGCATGTGGTCCACGGTGTCGGGCGTTCCTCCCTCGTCATGGAGCACGAAGCTCTTCTTATAGAGGCGTGGGTGGAGTAGAATGAACAATGGCTCCCTGTCACAAGACTGTTGGACTGCCCGGAACAAACAGCACGAACCTCTCCTGACGAACGTTTGTGGTAGAGTGTGATAAATGGTTCCCCTTCCTTGAGAACCCCTTTCACTTCCCCTCACTTATCCCCTCCTTAGATGTATGTGTCGCAACCCCTTATATGGTAATGGGTTTTTTCCCGGTGACTCATACGTGGCGCCAGTTTGGCGGGTCGACAAGACAAGTCGGGACAAGAATAGATTGTGACCTTGAATTATGACGCAATGCGTTTTCCCTGATGACTGGCACCAGTTTAATGGCTCAACAAGACAAGAATAGATCGTGACCTTGAAACTGTGAGCTAGGTCATGGACTCTGTTCATTTTTGGTGACGGCTTGACAAGTCGAGACTCGTATTTACGTGTATGGTGGGGGGGGGGGGGGGGCAGAAAGGTTTTGCGTGAATAAAACACGATATTACAAGACACATGTTTATTAAACATTAAAGACATCATACATAATATTTATTATACACTTTTACAGGAATGCCTCATATATCTATTCATACGTTTTTCTACAGTGTCTCTTAGATGCGTTGGTAAAATTGTTTTTAGTTCACAATCCAACATGTATTAGTCCAAACCGACAACTTGACGTGTATAGTAGGTAGCACTGATAAGATCCAGGTTTTTGATGTGCGTTTCCACCGTAGGCTGTTCGAGATCGATGACATCCGCAGATTATGTTAGCATGTCGCATACATCCACGACGAGTGGGTCGATTAAATCGTTGCAATAGTGTGCGATGGGGGTCAACCACATGTCCCATCAGTCGACGGCGAGGTCGATGAAGTCCCACACATCAAAAAGACGCACACAGATAGGTGCTAGATAGGCGACTCGCTTGAGTCCGGCGTCTTGTTTCTCGCTGATGACAACCATACGGTCACCGCACATGCGTCTAGAGAGATGTCATGATTAGTCAGACTAATCTTCTGAGGAGGTTGCTGTTGCTGAAAAACTTTGATATGACCGAATTGTAGCTGCCCAGTTTTGCCACTCTGTATGGTTAAACACCGCACAGTTCCCTCATTTTCTCAATAGGCGGAAAGTTGTTCTTAACAATCATGTCGACGATGACTCGTTTTGAAATGTCACCGTCCAATGAAAACAAGAGTGTTGAATACACTTTTTATGGTAAGCGTCTTTGTCAGTTTTGGTTTGCACGTGTAAAAATTCAGATTAGTCATAGCGTTCCAAAATATTATGTCAATGTAAATAATATACAATCTATTTGAGCTTCCTGACGTTACCTTAAAATTGTAGGTCTTAGCACATTATCATCTTTATATATTTCTTGGTTGTAAAGTTTAATAAACATAATCACGTGGTCTAATACTTAATGCTCAAAATAAGTATAAAAGTAAAAATAGCCATGGTCAAGTTGTTTATTTTGAAAAGTTAAGCCTGAATTTCATAAGATTAGTTTTCCGTTTGTACACATACAAAATTTAATCTTTCGAGGTTTCTTGGTTTTGGAATGAGGTGCGCTGGTGGTAGTGTGGCTTAAGGCGTTTAACTCTTATTCATCTTCCTTTTAATGGGGAATTCTACTGTTTGTATTTATTGATAACTAATGTAAGATAAAATCGAAGAAAAGTTTACCTACCCACGTGAGTACTAAACTAAACTTAATTTGTTTTTTATTTTAACATTGGCATTGATTGTAATAGATCTTTGGATATAAAGTTGATATATTTATTTGGTTATTATGTTAAAACGAAACTCAATGAACACAATATTCATATCAAAACGTTAATAGAGTTTAACCAGATTAAAGTGGTTTAATACGTTAGTCTTGCAATGAATGTCCAAATTATCAAATATGGTTCCGTGTCTATATTCACAGACGTACACCAAGTTCCAGTTCGCAAGGCTTCTAAGGTTTTGGAGCTTCGAGTCTAAACACACAAGTATACATCCCCTTTATATTATGTGGTAGTTTAGCTCCAAAACTTTATGGCACCCTCAAATCAAAGGTGTTAAGGGTGATAATCCCCCTTGCCCTCTCTCAATAGTATTGATTAAAATTAATGTTATTGTATTCAAGGTGTATTTACAGAAAAAATACATAATTTTGGCACATAGTTTTCAAAAATTGTAACTATAGAAAATAAAAACCAACTAGTTGACATGGAGAGCACAGGAGGTGGGTCCGATTATAGAAGCAGTGTTACGTATTGTATAGCTACAAAACAAGACGCAGTTATAAAGCTACCCGGGCTACCCCGTTTTACCATCAACATCAAGCTCTGGGTCCACACACGCTAGCACGACCGGCCAGCAAAACACACCCCGGTTAACTGAGTGACACTGCCAAGGTTCAAAAGTCGGCTGCCAGGGAAATTAAGAGAGTTCTGGTATGTTCGATTCACCTCTGGAAGAAGAGTCCAGATCATCGGAGAACATACTAGTATCGGCGCATGTGTTTTGTCATGCGTTTTACTTCCCACGTGACCAATTTTCCCATCCTCCTAGTTTCCTAGCCACCCCTCTCTGGACTAACGGTATGTGGCCTTAACCGGCACTCTTGGAATGTTCCCTGCTTCTAAATGAATGTAGCGTCTGCTACGTAGTAACTAACATGTAACAAAATTTATTTTTCGGCCTAATTAATTGTTTATAAACGTTTAGCAAAATATTTTTTCATTTAAATACTTCTTTTTTTGGACTTCAATTTAAAACTTGTATTGTTGTCAACACTCTCTTTAGATTGTGTTTTGTTTGTAGAATTTAACAGCTGTAACCAAAGATTATAGTCAAATAACGTTGATATAATGCTTAGACTAAAATACATTATATTGAGTTTTGCTATTGGCTAGATTAGCCCATTTTTGATGAATGGTGTATAAAGTAAATGTATTATTTTAGGAAATAACGTAAGATGTAGCGAAGTCACTACTTTTGTGTTTTTTAAGTAGAGTTAAGAAATTATGAGAAAACTAAGACGTAGTGGAATTACATGGTATTTAATCATTCTTTTCGGACTATGTTGATAATAAACTTCGAGAAGTTAATATTCTAAGGTTTAAATTGCTTTTTGATAATTTCTTTTGGAATAAATTACTAGATATTTAATACTAGTTAAAATGTTTGAAGTTTAAATACTGTTTGATAATTCCTATTGGAATCTTGTTTAATTTGGTAGTGAATCTCAATTATTTATTTCAATTTTTTTTCTAAATTTAGATATTTATTTTTATTTTTGGTATAATTTACTATCCATTTATTCAGCAATTTTCTATTTATTTAAACACATTTGTGTCTCTTTATTTCATAATTGTACCACACTTGCGCTGCGTCTGTTTCGTTTGGTACTAGCTTCTGCCATTTCATCTAGTGGAAAACTTCCATGAAATCATTCTTCTATGTTTAGAGAGGAAGTGTCCGCACAAAGGAAGATACTCTTTCACTCTCGTTTAAAACTTCGACTCGTTTGAACGCTGTTTTACTAGAATCCGTAGCAATCCAAGTAATAATTATATAAATAATCTAAATATGTTTTGTAAAAAAAATAGTTTTTGGATATGAATAAAACAAAATTATCTAAATTAAAAGTGTATTAATGAAATAAAATTACATTTAAAAATCCGATAATTTACGTAAGACGTGGGATGAAAGACGATCGCAAAATGGAGCGCTATTGTGGGGCATAAACGAGAGGTAACGTTTCAATTGCCACCCAATCCTAGTCGTGGGGAACAACGTATTAAATATCACCCCAACGTAGGAAGGAGGCAACGCATCAATTGAAAATACCTGAGGTTGTACAATTTTTTAAACTTGAATTGAGTTTAGAGAAAATTGGATGTTGAGGATATTGTGGTAATTTTCTATTTAAATCAAATTACACTGTTTGCTTTTGAACAGCTAAATTGGGAATCTTTATAGAATTCTATAATTGACCTTTAGCTTAGACTTTGTGAGGGTTAATTTTCCTGTTTAATAAATCTCGATTTTATTGAGAGAAAAAATTGATTGTTGTCAATTTTTAATCTTTATTGGTGACCTGGTGGTTAGGGTGAGGTGTTAGACTGCTCTGCTGTAGGTCCATG
The DNA here is from genome assembly GCA_039000515.1 of Timema cristinae. Lineage (NCBI taxonomy): Eukaryota > Metazoa > Arthropoda > Insecta > Phasmatodea > Timematidae > Timema > Timema cristinae. The sequence goes on along the minus strand of JBCFYV010001001.1, from coordinate 35,384,480 downwards.
GATTCAATCCTTGGTCCCGGCACTATATTTGTCTGATTACCAAACCCTTCCTTCACCTCTGACAAGGCGTGTATTAATCACAACTTGTGAATGTGTGGAATGCCAGGCCTCCACCGTGGTTCGGATTCCATGTTAAACTGTAGGTCCTCCATTTCATCTCACAATCACCCTACCATTACACGTTAGCGTAAGTGCGTATAACCCGAACGGGTAGTAAGACGCGGTGCTAATAATAATTTAATCTTTATTTTTTTTTATTTTTTGAGGCGATCCGGTTTGCATACTTTTGAAGAATTACTAATATTTAATTCAGTGTTTTTGAGAATAAACATTTGATTATGTATGAAAATAGGGTTTAAACAACTTTCTTCTTTGAACATATATAAATGTATTAAATGTTCAACTTAAGTGACCATCTCAAATTATATTATTAAAATCAAGGTCAAACTTTATCCCTTGCATTTTTCGTTTTTTTATTGTGACTTGTTTACCTTTCAGTGAATATTCATAGGCTTTGGAATATGTTTATTTGAATCCAGGTCATGGATTTAGGAGTATTTAAACTCGAGGATGGCAGTAGTTGGGCCTATTTCAGCGTGTTGCGTGTCTCTGAGTTTCAATAGTCTGCCTTCAGGCTTTTGTTCTTTGCTTGACTCTCCTTCTGATTAATCTTTATTACGTATTATGTTTTAGACCTTCTTCTAGTTTGGTGTCAAGAAGGAGGTTTAACCAGGGACCGCTATTACATACAGTAGGCAGAAGTTTTACAAACTGAGCTGGAAAACTAATATATTTATACTAGTTCACCTACTTTCTGTGATTCTCAATTAATCAGCTGCTTTATATTCCAAGAGCCCTTTAACACGTGGACACATTGGTGAAAACACCAAGAGCAGAAGAAGTTGGAGTAAAAATAGAGAAAGCGTTCTTCCTAAATAAATTATACATTATCAAAATATTCCTCACTATCTCTTTGATATGCTGATTTCTGATACTGAAACCAAAGCTTGTCACTTGGAGGTCTTATTTAAAAGACTCATAACATCCTATTTTTAAATGTGAATAGGGACGAAATTAGCCGGTGGTACATTTGGTGTTTTTCGGCAGATCTTAGGATGTATTCTGATGCTACCAATAAAACTTACACACCACAGTGTGATACACTCATTTATATTCAATGTGTATTAACACAACAATACACCGGAGACATCAACAAAATGTATAATAATGATATATCTTTATATGTTTCACTTAGAGAGCTCATCGGAAGACAAACAGATCTTGAATCACTCATCCAAATTACAAGTGATAATTTACTGGCGCGGTATGAAGACCATTATCCCTTGGACACATACCTTGGGCAAGTCCAGCGCCAAATGAGGCAGGTAAGGGTTATATGAAGCGTACCCGTGACAAGCGGCCAAATGGGTCTTGTATTCTATAATTACAAGTGACTTAGATATCGGGGCTCTGGAATCCCAGCCAAGCTTTTATTAAAAGTGTTTACAATGTCTGCTACGTGTAATAGACATTCTCAAAGTGGGATCCACAAGGTTCGTCCAGGGGATCCACAAAGAACTTTCAGAAAAAGAACTGAAACATTTTATGCAATTTCCAACAAATTATTTGTACAATTAAGCCATTCCCGTTTTTGTGGTAAAAAGAAAAGTTATATGAATCCGTCTTAACAGTGAATCAAACTTCGTTTCTATTCTTCACATAAATTATCATTAATTATTAATTTACAAATATAATACTTATATTCAGTATATTTTAATTATCATGCTTATTTTGTTATTATTTTTGCACTAAAAATTATGACTAATCCATCCCTATAATCTAATTATATATATATATATATATAAATAAATATTTATTTAATTTTTAATTGACTCTATAAGGATGTATCCTCCCACGGATATAAGAAACTTGAGTTTGATGAGAGGTTAAGGCGAGTTAGCATAATTGTAAATCTACGATGACTCCTTTAACCCTCTATCCAGTTGTTCTCAAACTTTTTAGTCACGTGGACCCTCTAACCACGCAACAGCTTTTTCGAGGATACCTTGATTTAGGATTAAATAATTATATATATATATAATTAGATATATATAATTAGATTCCACGTGACTAAAAAGTTTGAGAACAACTGGATAGAGGGTTAAAGGAGTCATCGTAGATTTACAATTATGCTAACTCGCCTTAACCTCTCATCAAACTCAAGTTTCTTATATCCGTGGGAGATACATCCTTGATAGAGTCAATTAAAAATTAAATAAATTATTTAGTATATAAAATTATCTTACTCGTAGGTACCTAAGTAGGTAAGGGGATATTAAAACAATGTATAAATTACAGGCCAAATTTTACAACAACACATCTTTTCAATCGTTAGTACTTAACAAAATGTCAACAACATCTCGTCGCCTGGGAAACGGGCTAGTGGTGAAATCTACCAGTATTATAAGTTTGGCTGGCTGCATCTATCATCATTAAGGGGCCATACGTGTTGGCACTTTCACTCTTCTCTAGGCAGCCTTTGCTCGTTGGATATCCTTAGTTTAACCTTAGTTCAATCTTGTAGATGCTAAAACAACCGAAAAGGCGACGCACCAACCCACATCTTAGATTATCTTGATAGAACTCCAGCATCCGTCGCAATTTGAATGATGATACAGAGAGAGAATATGAATATAAATTAGTTAGATAAATACAGTATTATCCGGGAAGTAATTTAAGGGGGTTAGTATCGTATTGTTTCTGAAGGAATAGAGCAGTTTTATGATTGTTTTGGTGAGATCAGTTCTGAGATTGGAATCTCTTTAACATTCCAAAGATATACATTAATAATGTTTTTGTTATTAATACCAGTAATATATTCATATAAGTAGGAAGACATTCAACTGAATATGTGCACACTGTGCTTAATCACATAACAAACAATATATATTCTATAATATAAGAATAGTAGTCGAAGATTTAATTAAATATTGAAAAAATAATAACAATACGTTAGATAATATATTATTTGGATACATTTGTAAAAATCATTTTAAAGATAGGCTGTTAAAAAATAAATATTTAAACAAACCATGTTTAAAATCATATTTTCAACCACGTGATTATTTAAGCAAAGTATTTATGTGATTTATTTAGCGAATTATTTGTGTTAATAAAAACCAAATAATGATGTGTGTATGTTTGTGTTTGTTCAGGCTCTACAAAACGCGCGCCAGCTTCGAAGGGAGTGGGACCGCGAACGCCATAGAAGGAGCACTGGCGACGGGGCTGGGGCAGCCAAAGCGGGGATCGCTAGGAGTAAGTGCCAGACTATATTCGAGATACCGGAAAGGAAAATATTTAATGTTGTGTCTAAGTATGTAACATATACAATGATGTCAAGGAGGATGACGTATGACGTTAATATGGGAGTAACGTCACAAGAGAATTACATTTATTAATTGAATAGAATCAGTTTTTAATGAAATATATACCGTGACGTCAAAAGAGTGTGACGTATGACAGTGACGTCACAAAATAAGAACGTCTATTATTTTCATATCCTATACCTTAAACTTACTTTATATATATATATATATATATATATATATATATTTATAATATTAATTAATAATATTAATTATAATATTATAATATTAATTATAAATACATATAATAAATTAATATTAATTAAATTAATTAAAATTAATATTATAATATTAATTATAAATACAAATTAACGTATTAGTACACCAAGTCTTGTGCTATAAAATAGTTCCTTTTGACAGTGTGGGTCATTATATATAATACGTTAATTTGTATTTATAAAATTTGTTTAGTGTCATTTAAAACATAAGAGAGAGATGTTTTATAACCTATTCATGAGTATTATATAATGATGAAAAAAGACACGAAAGTATTATTTTTTCTTTGCTGTAACATTAATTATATCATCATTGGGCCAGTGCTTGGCGTTCTAGGGGTAAGGTGTCAGACTTCTGCGCTGGCGGCCGGGGTTCAATCCTCGGTCCAGCCACAAATTTATCGATTTCCAAACCCTTCCTTCACCTCTGACAAGACATCTTGTGTATGTGGGAATGTCCGGTCTCCACCGTGGTTCGGATTCCACGTTAAACTGTAGGTCCTTCATTTCATCTCACAATCACCCTACCATTACACATTAGTGTAAGTGCGTACAACCCGAACGGGTAGTAAGACGCGTTGCTAATAATAATAAATTAATTAATAATAATAATAATAATAGATAATTAATTTAACCGAATCCCGGACTTTAAAAATCTAATAATAGTCAAGAAACGTAAAAAAAAAACTTAAAATGTACAAAATAAGGCCTTTTTTTTCAACAAAAAAGGGTAATAAATAGAAACCTTTCTCTAATAAACTCTTGTATTCTGCTATAATTTATTTACAAATATTTGATCCAGGAAAACATATATCGACTTCCAAACAACCCTCTCCATCTTAGTTACAGTGTCTCATCAGGAATGTGTATTTTAAAACCATACAAGCAAAAATGATATACACACATTATCTTCTAATTCCGGCAACCATGCGATTAAAGAAAGTATTTATGCATCCAAAAATATCGATAGTGCTTAAAAATATACTTATTTAACATAAATGCTTAAAAATTAATCAAAAAATGCCTAAATATTATCTGATTAAAAAAAAATATTTTTTCCAAGCCATAATAACAGTATTAGAGTTTATAAGGAAGGAGCCATAAAATGCTTAACAGACTTAAACTTGAAGTGTTAATTTTATAAATGTGTTATGTCGATTTTATTGATGAGCATCTCCGGCAGGGCTATTATGACCAATGTAAAGAGAATAGAAGGTAGCGCCAATCGGAGAAAGACATCCTATTTGCTGAGTGTGTGACGTCACTCAGTACACTAGCCAGCGCTTAAGGGAGCCCCCCAATACATTATGGTTTGTTTCAAATCCTCTACGCTTCGTGCTTGTAGAGAACTTCAATTCCATTTCCCCCCATGTTAGTTCAACTTGTGTACAGCTAGACATTTCGTCTCCTGTATAGTTTGACTTATTGGCAGGTATAAATTCTTTCCAAAAATAGATTCCCTCAACAAGCAGAACGTGTTTCCAATCACAATCTGATGTCAAATGTTGAATTTCTGAGACCCTGTTTGCTACGAATGTCTTCCATCTTGTAGGTGTTGCTGCAGCCATGCTAATACAACTGTAGAATCTGTCCACATATGTATGCTGTTAACGAGTAGATTTAACGACAATGCGGTCTTCTTTACAAGTCTGGCTAAGAGTAAAGCACCACATAATTCCAAACGAGGCAATGATATCTGCTTCAGGGGTGCCACCGTGACCTAGAACACAGAACATGGACGCTGATGTCACCCTTTTTGTTGACACAGCGAAGATACACGCAAGCTCCAAATCCTGCTTCGGAAGCATATGCGAATCCGTGTATTTGGATGTTGGTTATAGTTCCATGACACTTAACCAAGCGTAGTATTTTTAGGTTGTTTAGGAGTGGCATTTGATCGTAGAGAAAACTCCATTCTTCTTGCAGTTCTATGGGAAGCACCTCATCCCACTGCAAAGGACATGACCATAAGCACTGCATAAATCTCTTGCAACGAAAAATTACTGGTCCTAGAAGACTACGTGGATCGAAGATCGAAGATATGATACTTAGTAATATCCTTTTCGTGACTGGACCCTTATGAACCTTCACACATATATAAAATTGCAACTCATCCAGTGCAGGATGCCACAACAAACCCAATGTTTTTACTCCCTCAGAATGGTTAAACTTGAATGGTAGTTGCGTTTCTCTCTTCTGATCTGGGATTACTTCAAGTAGAGAGGCGTGATTTGCACACCATTTGTGGAGTTGGAATCCACCCCTTTCCAGTGTTTGAATTAGATCTTGCTGTAACGGTTTAGCCCTGTGAAGATTATCATGTCCTGTCTGAAGATCATCCATTATATACATATCCCTTCTGATAGTTTCTGAAGCTTCTGGATAATTAACTGATGCTTCATTAGCTAACTGTATGAGACATCTTGTTGCAAGAAAGGAAGCAGATGGTGTACCTTATGTTACCGTTGTTAACTGATAGTGCTCTAATGGTGCTTCTGTGTTTGAGTGCCATAATATGCGTTGTAAATTATAATCTCTTGGATCTATGCAAATTTGTTGTACATCTTAGTGATATCAGCAGTCATTGCATATGTGTGTGTTCTGAAATGCAATACTATAGACTATAGATCATGTTGTAGGGTGGGACCAACCATGAGAATATCATTTAATGATACTCCGTTTGATGATTTAGCAGAAGCATCAAAGACGACCCGTGTCTTTGTTGTCATGCTACTTTCCTTGTGGACAGCATGATGAGGTAAGTAGAACGTTGGTTCCATAGTGGCATCGCACTCTGACCTTGAGTTGGAATGAGGTGCAGGCAACAGCTTCATGTGGCCTAAGCTCTGGTACTCCTCCATAAACCTTACATAATTTTCTCGAAGAACTTCGTCCTTGCAGAATTTCCTTTCCAGATGTCGGAATCTGTTCTTGGCACCGATGATGGATTCACCCAATGAGGCATGGTCTGTCCTTCGAGGCAACGCACGACGAAACGTCCCGTTTCATCCCTTGATATATTCTCAATAAGTGCTGCTAGCAATACCTTTCCTCGTCGGTGCATGGGAAAGATACAAACTCTTCTTGTTCCCAGAACCGTTGCAGCTGCTCGCTTAGGTTAGGTCATTTCTCAAGAAGAATGATCTGGAAGCTGTTGGTTTCTTGTTTCCGGTACTCGTTGGCATCCTTCCAGCAAGAATCTAACCCAATTCGGTCTCCTGTAGTACAGGATGATTTTGATCACGTGTCCCCGCCCACCCTTTAATAGGTGAAGGAACACTTCAGAGCCTAAAAGTATGTCTATATGACCAGGGATGTGAAACTGATCATCTGCTAGCTTAATGTCGTCAGGGATACACCACTCATCAATGTCTAGACGTGTAGCTGGCATAGCACCTGTAATATTAGGAAGTACATAGTATGTCACATTAGCCGAGTACTCTGAAACCCTTGACATTAATTGTACGTCTACACTCTGTGAAACTGTAAACACAATGTCATTGATTCCTGCAATTGGCAATAGGTTGCGCTGACGTCTCAGTTTTAACCGCTGAGCAAGTGACTCCGTGATGAAGTTCGACTGTGAACCACAATCCAAAAGTACTTTGCAGGGGTGAGTGCGACCCAGGTTGTCCTTGACCTTGATGATCGCTGTAGACAATAACACTTGAGTTTGGCTTCGCTGTTTCAGACTACAATAGATGCCCTGAGTAGGACTCAAACAAGCATTATCTGATTGTTTGCACTCACCCTGACCCCTTTGGTACTGGCTGTCATGGTGTCCACTATTTAGACTTGGCCTAACTTCGTTCTTATGCACATCTACTGGCAAAGGTCGTTCATTGTGAATCAATGTATGGTGAGATGCGCCACAATTCTTACATTTGTGCATGCTAGGACACTCGTTTGCACTGTGACCATTTTGTAAGCAGTTGAAACATAACCCTCTTTGTTTGACATATTTCTTCTTATCATACAAACTGGCATGCAAGAAATCATTACATTTGTACAGATTGTGGGTGTTATTACCACAGTACTGGCACTGCCTTTGTGTAGTGCTAACTAGTGCGCTGGTGTAGTGAGGCAGCCTCGTCACCTTGTAATTAATATAATGTTTGCCTAAATTGATATATTCATTATCAAAAGGCCTAATATTTTCTAATGCCTGCCTTCAGAATTCCAAAAATTCAATGAAACAATCTAATGTTGGGAATGACTTGTCAGAAATTGTTAACTCCCATTCTCTCCTTGTCATAGCATCAATCCTCTGTGTGAATAGATGGACAAGAAGTAGGTCATATAAAGGTATGTCAATGTTGAGCGCCCTGACTGCATTTAAGTTACTCTTTGCAGTGTTAATGAATTGTAGCAATTCTACTGCAGATTCCTTCTGGATAGGTTGAATGTCTAGCAACTGCTTTATATGGGTAGATGCGATAAGACGTTTGTTTTGGTATCCATCCTCAAGTACCTTCCATGGCACTGAATAATTATCCGTCGTAAGAGATAAGTTCTGTATTAACTGTGCGCCTGACCTGAATGTGATGACACAAGATATTGAAACTTCTGGATTGTAGGCACTTGTCCGTTTTCATGTACCATGACCTTGAAACTGTCCGCAAATGTTGTCCATTTCTCATATTTGCCATCGAAAGTAGCTAGTTTTATTGCAGGTAATCGTATGTCAGAATTATTACAGGAGTGTGAACTTGAATTTACTGATTCTGCCGACTCGTTAATTGTTAAACCTGCGCTACCGTAGTGTGTTCTATTAAATCCTGCATAGTTGCACAAACTGTCTAGTATTTATCCTCAAATTCTTGCCTATATCCTTCAATTTCAGTAGTTGAATCTAGATCAGTTTGTTCAATTTGTAATTGAACTACCTGAAATTTGTCCCAGATTTCATTTGCTTTCTTATAACGCACCTTTACTTCATTTATGCTTGTGTTTCTTTCATTAAATTGATCTATAAATGTTTGCATACGTGTGAGACTTCACTTAAAACACCACGATTTTTTTGTTAGTGATTTAAGTTGTTCTTGCGCCATAATTATTTAAAACCAATCATGAGATGCCAGAGAATAAGACATGCACAGACATACCCTATGCAAAACAAACATTTTTTTAAGCTTCTAAATTAACTTTCTATAGTTGTGAGCACGACACTGTGCTATAGCTGGTCAATCGCGTGACGTCACAATGTGTTTGCGTGCGTGTACTCTCTCAGTCTACAATCTCGATGGTTGATTGTAATGTTTATATTCAGTTAAGTTGAAACAATTCACAGACGTCAATACTTATTATTAGAACCAGTGAATAAATGTAATATAAAATAGTACTCAAAATAAACATTTTAGATACACATCTTATTGTTATACTCGCGAGAATAATACACTGATAATGCTATTGATGTGACTTGCTCACAAATCACTAACAACACTGTAATATAGTCACTCGTTTTCTTAACGATCCGGCCCGGGTGGACCAATGTTTCGGATTGACGGCTGAGGAATCCCTATTTTTAACAACCGGGAGGACCACTGAATTAAGCAACTCAGACCTTACTATTATTTAATGTATCACACGCACAAAAAGAGAACCCTGTTCGGTCGCTTCATTTTGGACAATAAAAAAAAACTACAGGCCCATGGCAATAGAAAATGATGACAACAAAACAAATGAGCATAGCAAAATGCAAAGACACACAATACACAACAATAGGATTTCCTTAAAATGATTGAGTAATGTTTTTTTGAAGGGTTTGCTATTGTTTACAAGTATCAAACAACTGGCATGTAAAAGTGTAATTGAAAAAGTAGTTTAATAATAAAATTAAATAAATTTTAGAACAAGTCACGTCACGTCAACCATATAAGTTAACAATAAAGATACAAATTAAAACATAAATAAAATGTATGCAGTAGCCCTTTGTTACAATCGCATATAATTAAAGCAAGTAGATTGGCTAAACCAGGGTTGTTATTATTATATCCAGCCCCCCCAAAAAAATCACACATGGGTTTGATTAAAAATACCCACTTAAAAAAACAAAACAAAAAAACTTGTTATATTTTCAATACAAAGCAATTGTCTAATCAATTTTTGAAAGTTGTTAGTCTATTTCCCTTTTAATATTTAAAATATGATTAAAGACTTTAAAAAAAATGTAATGGATGGATTGGAAATTGAATTAAACATACTAACATAGTACTAGATCAAACTAATGTTATTGAATATTTTTAAGAATACACATACAATTTAAATTTAAAATATTCTTTTCTAAGAACCAAATTTTACTAACATGATTGCATGAAAGTTTTATTTTGAATTTGGTTAACCAGTGTCTTGTTTGTAATTCCTTTAAAAAAATGGATTTATATAATATAATATTATTGTTAGGCATAAACGTTATTTTCTGTGTGAAGTACAGTCTAGGCACTAATTAATATGTTAGAATAATTGGTTAATCAGATAACATACATAATATCTTTAATCACACCACAACAAACCAAATAAAACCTAATATAGCTCAACTTTTTTTTAAATAGCCCGGGCTTTCTTTCAAGCCTGAGCTAAGAGCTATTCATTGGAGAATATAATTGTTTGAATTCCTACAAAGTTTAACAATTTAAAAAAAATCTATAATCGTACGCGTGTGTATGATATTTGAACACACACACACACACATATACAAGGTCACAAACATGTTTGGGATGTGATCTTCCTCCTGCCCACAATTTATAAGAAAAGTGTCTAAGTTAATATATATACCTAATTTAGTTCGGTCATTTCGGCTTTATACAATTAATATAAATAGTTAAACAAAACTCATCAAAGTAGGTATGTCTTTACTCGTAACGCTCTCGATTCTACGACCTTTCACGGTTCCCTGGAAAAGGGTCGTTATTTCTAAAGTGTCGTTATTGGAATTTTAACAGATTTTGTTCTACCCCTGTCCTTCATACGAAAAAAATTGCATTTTTTAGACAATAAATTGCGTGGGTCATCAAAAATCGTTCACAAAATTCAACCAAAAACGTAACCCAATCAAAATAACAATGTTAAACAATAGCATGGGTTGTCAAAAATTGTTCACAAAATCAAACCAAAATAGTAACCAAATCGAGAATCGAAATAACAATGGCAAAAGCAAGCCTGGTGCGTGATGTAGCGGCAGTCACGCGCGGGGAAACATTGTCTTGCTTTGTGGAGGGGGTGGACAGAGTCAAGTGCTATTGGCTGGCATTGATGAGGTGGTGTCTATTTTTATACCTGACCCACCCCAGTTACTAGTAACACAGCGCTCACAAAGATAATTGCAACGCAGCGACCTAAATAAATGCAACAAACACATTTTACAGCCAATTTCCTTAAATTCTTCAACCTTTTTTGCCACATTTTTTACGGTTCCTCAAAACAGGGTCGTTACTTCGAGAGGGACACTATTCCAGGGTCGTAGAATCGAGAGTTGACTGTATTTAATTTATAAGAAGTTAAATTGGTTATAGGAAGGTGAAAAATAGATTAGAACTTATTTTTCTCTCTCTTTTGCAATTATTGTTAATGACTGTGATGATATTTTGGGAGAAGAGAGGGAATGAGGCAGGGCAGTTATTAGGTGACACTGTGAATTCTTCATCGCCCTTCCAAACACCCTGTGGGGACAGGTTTATCTTATTTCGCAATGGGAATGGGTCTTTTACAACGTTGCCGGTCCATCTAGAAAATATTCATAATATCTTAAATTGACCTGCGCAACAGTGCATATAGCGGTAACCTTGTATTCTAAATAGTAGTTGGAATTAAAGAGTTTGACAGCTCCCAGTTCCTTTGTTTGGGAGATTTTCCAGAAACATCGCAAAACCCCCTTTCCCCTCAAACTAGTAGTTGGAATTAAAGAGAGTTTGCAGCTCCAAGTTCCTTTGTTTGGGAGATTTTCCGGAAACATCACAAACCCCTTTCCCTCAAACCCCCTCCCCGGACACACACCTACACCTACCTCCTCCCCTTATCATACCTTTTGTCAGTTTAATTATCTCTAGCTGCACTCAACCCCTGTTTTTGTACTTGGGTTTAGTATTCATTTTTCGGTTCCTCTAAAAAATTTTTCAGCAGAAGGAGAAATCCCCTTCTTTTCCAACTTTTGTAAATTTTCCCAACCAAAAACCTTTCAAGGGGAAAATTTTTAAAATTATATTTCATATTAAATTTAAACTGTCAAAAAGGGCCCGGGGTTTAAAATTTATTTTTGTCCCTTTTCTAGAAAAAGATTGGTAATTTGAAACACACTCGACAAAAAACCTTTCCCATCCCTTACAACATCTTTTGGATAAAACGGGAAACTGGGGAAAAAACCCAAAAAAAACGGGGTTGATTTTTGCAGTAGAGAAAAATTAAAACTGAAAAAAGGTATGATAAGGGGGGGGGAGGTGGGTTTGTGGTGTGTGCCGGGGGGGGGGGTTTGGGGGGAAAAGGGGGGTTTTTTTTTTTAAAAAAAGGGGTTTCCCCAAAAAAGGAAAATTTCTTTCCCCAAACAAAAAACTGGGAGCTGTAAAAAACTCTTTTTAAATTTCCCAAACTACTATTTAGAATAAAAGGGTTTTCCCGCTATATGCACTTTTTTGCGCAGGTCAATTTAAGATATTATGAACTTTTTTCTTAGATGGCCCCGGAAACCGTTTTTTTAAAAAGCCCTTTCCCCTTTGCGAAATAAGAAAACCCTTGCCCCCAAGGGGGGTTTTTTGGGGAAGGGCGTAAAGAATTCACAGGGTCACCTAATAACTGCCCTGCCTCACCCCTTCCTTCCCCCAAAAAATATCACATGTCATTAACAAAAATTGCAAAAAAGAGGAAAAATAAGTTTTAATCTTTTTTTTTCCTTTCCTTTAAAACCAATTTAACTTTTATAAAAAAATACAGTAAAACTCTCGATTTTTCGCCCCGGGAATAGGCCCCTTAAAAGAAAAGCCCCCTTTTTTGGGGGAAACCCGAAAAAAATGTGCAAAAAAAAGGTTTTGAAGATTTAAGGAACGGGCTTTTAAAATGGTTTGTTGCATTTATTTAGGTCGTTTTGCGTTGCAATTATCTTTGTGAGCGCTGGTTATAGTAACTGGGGTGGGTAAAGGTTTAAAAAAATAGACACCACCCCCATAAATTGCCACCCAATAGCACTTAAACTCTGCCCACCCCCTCCCCCAAGAAGACAATGTTTCCCCCCCGGGGGACTGCCGCTACACCCACCCAAAGGTTGTTTTGCCATTGTTATTTGATTTGGGTTTTTGGTTACTATTTTGGTTTTTGATTTTGTGAACAATTTTTGACAACCCAATGCTATTTTTAACATTGTTTTTTTGGGATTGGGTTACTTTTTTTGGTTTGGGTTTTTTTTTGTAAAAGGGGTTTTTGATAAACCCAGGGCAATTTTTGTCTAAAAAATCCCAATTTTTTTGTATGAAGGCCCGGGGGTTGAACAAAATTTTTAAAAATTTCCCAAAAACGACCCCTTAGAAAAAAAGACCCTTTTCCGGGGCCCCCGTGAAAGGTCGTAGAATCGGGGGGTGTACGATTTAAAGCCCATACCTACTTTGATGATTTTTGTTTAATATTTTTTTTAAATTTGTAAAAAACCGAAAATGCCCGAACTAAATTGGGTATTAATATTTTTTAAACTTGGAAAACTTTTCTTTAAATTGTGGGCAGGGGGGAAGATACACCCCAAACATTTTTGGGGACCTTGTATATGTGTGTTTTTATGTGTTAAAAATTTCATACCAACTTTCCCGGTTTAGTTTTTTTTTAAATTGAAAAACTTTGTGGGGAATTAAAACCCCAATTATTTTCCCAAAAATGAATACTCTTAGTCAGGCTTGAAGAAACCCCGGGCTATTTAAAAAAAAGTTGGCTAAATTGGTTTTTTTTTTGGGTTTTGTTGTGGTGTGATTAAAGAATTATGTAGGGAAATCTGTTTTTCCCAAATTTTATTCTAACTTTTTTTAATTTAGTGCTTAAAATGTACTTCACACGGGAAAAAAAAACTTTTTTGGCCTAACAAAAATTATTATATTTTTTAAACCCTTTTTTTTAAAGGAATTACAAAAAGACACGGGTTTAAAAATTAAAAATTTAAAAATTTCATGCAATCATTTTTGAAAAATTTTGGTTCTTAAAAAAAAATTTTTTTTAAAAAATTTAAAAATTGTATGTGTATTTTAAAAATATTCAATAAAAAATAGTTTGATTTTGGTCCTATGTTAGTATGTTTTAATTAAATTTTTCCAATCTACCCATTAATTTTTTTTTAAAGTCTTTAATCTTTTTTAAAATTTTAAAAAGGGAAATAGCCTAAAAAATTTTTAAAAAATTGATTAACAATTGTTTGTATTAAAAATAAACAATTTTTTTTGTTTTTTTTTTTTAAGTGGGTATTTTTAAAAAAACCCAAAGTGTTTTTTTTTTTTGGGGGGGGGGGCTGGATTAAAAAATACCAACCCTGGTTTCCCCAAATCTTTTGTTTTAATTAATGCAAATTGTAAAAAAAGGGCTACTAAAAACATTTTTTTTTTATTTTTTAAATTTTGAAACTTTATTTTTAAACTTATATGGTTGACGTGACGTGTTTTGATCTAAATTTTTTTAAATTTTTATTTTTAATTTTACTTTTTCAATTAAAATTTTTAAATGCCTTTTTTTGATATTTTTGTAAAAAATTTAAAAAACCCCTTCAAAAAAATTTTAAATCATTTTAAGGAAATCCTTTTGGGTTGTGTATTGTGTGTCTTGCTTTTGCAATGCTCATTTGTTTTTTTGTCATAATTTTCTTTTTGCCATGGGCCTTTTGTTTTTTTTTTTTTTTTGTAAAATGAAGCGACCAACGGGGGTTTCTCTTTTTGTGCGTGGGGGAATACTTAAAATAATAGAAAGGTCTGAGTTGTTTAAAATTCAGTGGCCCTCCCGGTTTTTTTTAAAAATAGGGTTTTCCTAGCCGTAAATTCCCAAAATTGGCCAGGGGGCCCGGAAATGGGTTAAGAAAACGAGGGGGACAAATTTTTTTAAAAGTGTTGTTAGTGATTTTGAGAAAGCCCACATCAATGAAATTTCGTGTATTATTTTTGGATTTAAAACAATAAGATGTGTATCTAAAATGTTTATTTTGAGTCTTTTTTTTATATTACATTTATTCATTGGTTTTTAAAAATTAAAAATTGACGTCGGGGAAATTGTTTCAATTTAAATTTTGGAATATAAACTTAAAATTTCAACCATCAAGATTGTTAAAATGAGGGGGAGTACACGCCGAAAACAAAAAGGGGACGTCACGCAATTGACCAGTTTCAAAAAAAGGGCCCAACGGGGTTTGTCGTGCTCACAATTTTGGAAATTTAATTTAGAAGTTTTAAAAAAATTTTTTTTTTTTGATAGGGTATGTCTTTGCATGTCTTATTCTCTGGCATCTCATGATTGGTTTTAAATAATTTTGGCGCAAGAACAATTAAAATCACAAAAAAAAAAAATCGTGGTGTTTTAAGGGGAAAGTCTCAAAATTATGCAAACATTTATAGTAAAATTTAATAAAAAGAAACACAAAAAAAAATGAAGAAAAGGTGCGTTTTTAAAGAAAGAAAATTAAAAATTTTGGGAAAAATTTTTCAGGTAGTTCAATTAAAAATTGAAAAAAATGATCTAGTTTTAAATACGGGAAATTAAAGGGAAATATAGGCAAGAATTTGATTTTTAAAAAATATTTGGACTGTTTGTGAAATGAAATTTTTAATTTTTTTTTTTAAAACCCAAAAATACGGTAGCCCCAAAAGGTTTAAAACAATTAAGAGTGGGCCCAGAATCAGTAAATTAAAATTTCCCCAAAATCCTGAAATTTAATTCTGACTTTAGGGATTACCTGCAAAAAACTAGCATTTCGATGGAAAATTTTGAGAAAATGGAAAAATTTGCGGACATTTTTAAAGGTTTTGGTACTTTTTAAAAAAGGACAATTGTTTAAATCCAGAAGTTTCAATATCTTTTTTCCCATCACTTCGGTCGGGGCCCCCCACAGTTAATCCCGAACTTATCTCTTACGACGGATAATTATTTCGTCCCATGGAAGGTACTTGGGGGAAGGATACCAAAAAAAACGTCTTTCTTTTTTACCCAAAAAAAGGCCCAGTTGCGGGACATTCAACCTACCCGGAAGGAATCTGCAGTGAATTGCTAAATTTCCCTTAACATTTGAAAAAGGGTTAACTTAAGCAGTCGGGGCGCTCAACTTTGATATCCCTTTTTATATGACCTACTTTTGTCCATTTTCACACAGAGGTTTGGGGTGCTAGACAAGGGGGAGAAGGGGGTTAACAATTTCTAAACAAGTCATTCCCAACTTAGATTTTTTCATTTTTTTTTGGGAATTTCCCGGAAGGCAGGGCCTTTTAAAAAATTTTAGGCCTTTGATTTGAATATTCAATTTGGGCCCAAAAATTAAAATTAATTAAAAGGGGAACGAGGTTTTCCCCCAACCCCGGGCCCCACTATTTGCACTACACAAAGGCAGTGCCGGGTTTACTGTGGTAATAACCCCACAATCTGTAAAAATGTAATGATTTTTTGGCATCCCAGTTTGTATGAAAAGAAGAAATATGTCAAACAAAGGGGGTTTAGTTTCAATGCTTCCCAAAAATGGTCACAGGCAAAGGGTTTCCCTTTAGCATGCACAAATTTTAAGAATTGTGGCGCATTTTCACCAAACATTGATTCCCAATAAAAACGCCTTTGCCAGTAGTGTGCATAAAAACAAAGTTGGGCCCAAAGTTAAATAGTGGACCCCATGACGGGCCAGTCCCAAAGGGGGGTCCGGTGTGAGGGAAAAAAATCAGTTAATGCTTGTTTGGCCCTTTACTCAGGGATCTATTGTAGTCGGAAACAAACGAAAAACCCAAAATCAAGTGTTATTGTCTACAGGGGATCATCAAGGTAAGGACAATGGGTCGCACTCACCCCTTTCAAAGTATTTTGGATTTTTGGTTCACAGTCGAACTTCAACGGAGTACTTGCTCAGCGGTTTTAAAAATGAGACGTAGCGCCCAAACCCATTTCCAATTGAGGAATCAATGACATTGTGTTTTCAGTTTCCCCAGAGTGTAGACGTACAATTAATGTCAAGGGTTTTTAGAGTACTCGGTAATGTGAATCTATTTTAAATTCCCAATTTTACAGGGGTTGCAGTACACGTTAGACATTTATGGTGGTGGGATCCCTGACGACATTAAGCTAGCAGATGATCAGTTTCAATCCTGGTCATATAGAATACTTTTTTGGCTGAAGGGGTTCCTTCACCCATTAAAGGGGGGCCCGGGGGACAAAGTGAAACAAAATCATCCTGAAATACAGGGGGGGGAAAAGAATTTGGGGTTTGATTCTTGCTGGGAAAGGGTGCCCAAAGATAACCCGGGAAAAAAGGGAAAACCAACCCGCTTCCGATCATTCTTCTTGAGAAATGACCTAACCTAAGCGAGCAGCTGCAAAAAGGTTCTGGGAACAAGAAGGTTTGTATCTTTCCCCTGCACCGACGAGGAAAGGTTTTTGCTAGAAACACTTTTTTGAGGGTTTTTATAAGGGAAAAGAAAAAGGGACGTTTGGGCGTGCGTTTGCCTCGAAGGAAAAGACCATGCCTCATTGGGTAATCCCCTCTTTGGTGCCAAAAACAGATTTCGACATCTGGAAAGGAAAATTTTGCAAGGGACGAAAATTTTTCGAGAAAATTATGTAAGGTTTATGGGGGAGTACCAGAGCTTAGGCCACATGAAGTGTTTCCTGCCCCCTTTAAATTTCCCCTCAAAGGGAGAGTGCGATTTCCACTATGGAAAACCAAAAATTCACTTACCTTAAACATGCTGTCCACAAGGAAAGTAGCATGACAACAAAAACAGGGTCGGGCTTTGATGCTTCTGTAAAAACATCAAAAGGGTATCATTAAATGATATTCTCATGGGTTTGGGCCCCCCCTCAACAGGGTCTATTTGTCTTTAGATTGTTTTCAAAAAACACACATATGCAATGAATGCTGATATCACTAAGTGTTTCAACAAATTTGCATTTGATCCAAGGGGATTTTAATTTACAACCAAAATTATGGCACTCAAACACAGAAGCCCCATTAGAGCACTATCAGTTAAAAAACGGTAAATAAGGGTTTAAACCCTCTTTCTTCCTTTCTTGAAACAAAATGTTTTCATACAGTTACTAAAAAGGGGCATCGTTAATTATCCCGAAGCTTCAGGGAAAAAATCAGAAGGATATGTTTATTATTTTGGATGTTTTTCAGACAGGGGCATGTAATCTTACAGGGGGTTAAAACCCTTTTCAGGGAAGAAATTAAATTTAAACACTGGAAAAAGGGGGGGATTCCAACTCCCCCAAAAAGGTTTTTGCAAATCAAGCCTCTCCCACTTGGAAAAAATCCCAGATCAGAAGAGAGAAAAACGCAACTCCATTCAAAATTTAACCATTTGAGGGGTAAAAAAACCCTTGGGTTTTTTGTGGAAACCCGACTGGATGGTTGCAATTTTTATAAAGGGGTGAAAGGGCATAAGGGGGCCCGTAAAGAAAAAAAGGAAATTTTCTAAGTATTATCTTCGTCTTCGATCCACGTAGTCTTCTAGGACCGTAAAAATTTTTTGTTGCAAGAAAATTTATGCAGTGTTATTGGGCATGTCCCCTTTTCAGTGGGGGTGAGGTGTTCCCCTAGAACGCAAAGAAGAATTTGGGGTTTTTTCCCACGGGTCAAATTTCCACTCCCAAACAACCCAAAAATAATTTCGTTGGTTAAGTGGGCATGGAACTTTTCCCCAAAATCCAAAAAACACCCGGGTTGCATTTTGTTCCGAACAGGATTTGGGGGTTCGTGTATCCCTTTGTGTGTCAAAAAAAAAGGGGGAACCCTTTAGCGTCCCTGTTCTGTGTTCTAGGTAGGGTGGCACCCCTGAAGCAGATATCATTTTCCCCGTTTGGAATTTGTGGGGCTTTACTTTTTAGCCAGACTTGTAAAAAAGACCGCATTGTGGTTTTTAAAACTTTTGTTTAAAGGGATACATATGTGGACAATTCTACAGTTGTATTAGCATGGCTGCCCGCAACACCCACAAGTTGGGGAAAACATTGTAGCAAACAAAGGGGCTCAGAAATTCAACTTTTTCATTTAGATTGTGATTGGACCGTTTGCTTGTTGAGGGAATCTATTTTGGGGAAAGGGAAATTTTTACTGCCAAAAAGTCAAACTATTCAGGAGACGAAATGTCTAGCTGGTTCCCCAAGTTGAACTAAAATGGGGGGGAAAAGGAATTGAAGTTCTTACAAGCACGAAGCGTAGGGGGATTTGAAACAAACCTAATGTTTTGGGGGGGGTCCCTTAAGCGCTGGGAGGGGTCCCGAGTGACGTCCACACTAGCAAAAAAGGATGGGCTTTCTCCGATTGGCGCTACCTTCTATTCTTTTACATTGGTCATAATCCCTGCGGGTTTCTCACAATTTAAACGACTTTAAACATTTATAAAAATTTAAACCCCCTTCAAGTTTAAAATTTTTAAACATTTTTGGCTCCTTCCTTTTTAAAATCTTTAAAATGTTTTTTGGCTTGGAAAAAAAATTTTTTTTTAAAACGGTTAAAATTTAGGCATTTTTTGATTTTAATTTTTTGCATTTATGTTAAATAAATATATTTTTAAGCACTTTTCATATTTTTGGATGCATAAATACTTTTTTTTAATCCCTTTTTTGCCGGGAAATTAGAAGTTAAAAGTGGGTTTTTACATTTTTGTTGTATGGTTTTAAAATTTCCCATTCCTGATGAGACACTGTAAAATAGAGGAGGGGGGTTTTTTGGAAGGGCGTAAATGTTTTTTCCCGGATCAAAATTTTTTGTAAATAAATTTTTAGCGAATACAAGGGTTTTTTTTGAGAAAAGGGTTTCTATTTATTACCCTTTTTTTGTTGAAAAAAAAAAGGCCTTATTTTGTACATTTTAAGTTGTTTTTTTTACGTTTCTTGACTATTATTAGATTTTTAAAGTCCGGGATTCGGTTGTAAATTAATTTAATCTATTATTATTATTATTATTATATTATTATTTATTTATTATTAGCAACGCGTCTTACTACCCGTTCGGGTTGTACGCACTTACATAATGTGTAATGGTAGGGTGATTGTGAGATGAAATGAAGGACCTACAGTTTAACGTGGAATCCGAACCACGGTGGAGGACCGGCATTCCCCACATACACAAGATGTCTTGTCAGAGGTGAAGGAAAGGGTTTGGAAATCAGATAAATTTGTGGCTGGACGAGGATTGAACCCGGCGCCAGCGCAGAAGTCTGACACCTTACCCCTAGAACCGCAAGACTCGGCCCATGATGATATAATTAATGTTACAGCAAAGAAAAAATAATACTTTCGTGTCTTTTTTCATCATTATATAATCTCATGAATAGGTTATTAAAACTCTCTCTCTTATGTTTTTAAATGACACTAAACAAATTTTATAAATACAAATTAACGTATTATATATAATGACCCAAAACTGTTTAAAGGAACTATTTTATAGCACAAGATTGGTGTACTAATACGTTAATTTGTATTTATAATTAGATTTATAATATTAATTTTAATTAATTTTAATATATTTAATTTATTATATGTTTATATTAATATTAATTTATAATAATATTAATTAATATTATTAATATATATATAATTATATATAGGCGTTCGGGGTCCCACTCCCTTCAAAGGGCTGGCCCGCGTTTTGTAGAGCCTAAAACAAACAAAAACATACACACATCATTTTTTGGGTTTTTTTATTAAAAAAAAAAAAATTCGCTAAATAAATCACTAAAAAATTTTTGGCTTAAATAATCACGGGGTTTTGAAAATATGATTTTAAAAATGGTTTGTTTTAAATATTTTTTTTTTAAAAAACAGCCTATCTTTAAAATTTATTTTTACAAAGGGTACCCAAAATTTAATATTTTTAAAAAAAACGTATTGTTATTAATTTTTTCAATATTTAATTAAATTTTTTCGACTACAAATTCTTATTTTTAATAGAATATATATTTTTGGTTGTTATGTGTTTAAAAGAAACAGTGGGGCACATATTCATTTGGGAATGTTTTCCCCTACTTATATGTTTATATTATGGGTATTAAAAAAACAAAAACATTATTAATGTATATTTTTGAAAATGAAAATGTTAAAAAAAAAGGATTCCAATCTAAAAGAACGGGATCTAAACCAAAACAATCATAAAAACTGCTCTTTCCCTTCAGAAAAAATACAAATACTAACCCCCTTAAAAATTTAAACTTCCCGGGAATAAAACCTGAAATTTACCCTTAACAAAATTTAAATTTTTCATAATTCTCTTTTCTGAAATCTTTTCTTTTAAAATTTGGGGGAACCGGAAATGCTGGATTTTTCAAATCGGGGATAATCAAAAGTTTGTGGGTTGGTGCGTCCCTTTTCGGTTGTTTTAGCATCTTACAAGATTGAACTAAGGTTAAAAACTAAGGATATCCAACGGGGGCGAGGCTGCCTAGAAAAGGGGAAATTTTAAAAACCCCCAAACACGTAGGGCCCCCCTTTAATGATGAAAAGATGAAACCCAGCCAAAAACTTATAAAAAAAATTTTTTGGGAAAAAAATTTCACCCCCCTGGGGGCCTTTTTCCCCAGGGCAAAACAAAGATGTTTTTGACATTTTGTTAAGTACTAACGATTAAAAAAAATGGGGTTTTTTGGTAAAAAATTTGGGCCCTTTGTAATTTATAAAAATTTTTTTAAAAATTTCCCCTTTAACCTTTTACTTGGGTCCCTACGAGTAAGAAAAATTTTATAAAATAAAAAAATTTTTTTTTTAATTTTTAATTGACCCCTAAAAAAGGAAATTTTTTCCCCCACGGTTTTAAAAAGGAAACTTGATTTTTGATGAGGGGGTTTAAAGGGGGGAGTTACATAATTGAAAAATCTACGAGGTTTTTCCCTTTAACCCCAAATCCAGTTGTTTCTTCAAAACTTTTTTAGCACGTGGAATCTAATTATTATATTTAAATTATAAAAATTATAAAATTTTTTTTAATTTTTTTTTTTCCAAAAATCAAGGTACCCCTCAAAAAAAAGCTGTTGCGGGGGTTTGGGGGGGTCCAGGGTGATTAAAAAAGTTTGAGAAAAACGGGAAATTAAAAAGGGGGTTAAAAAAGGAGTAAATCGTAAAAAATTTAAACAATTAATCCCCTTTAAACCTTGGGGCCTTTAACCTCTCATAAAAACTCAAGTTTTTATATCCGTGGGGGAAAAATACACCCTTTTTATAAAAAAGTCAATTAAAAATTAAAATAAATTATTTTATATTATAAATTATATAAATTTTGGGATTTGGGGGAAGGGAAAATTTTGTCAAAATTTTTTTTTAGGGGGAAAAAAAATAATAACAAAATAAAGCTTTGATAATTAAAAATATACAAAATTATAAGAAATTTATATTTTTTAAAAATTTAAAAATTTAAAAATGAAATTTTTTGTGAAAAATTTAAAGGAAACGAAGTTTGATTCATTTTAAAAGAGGATTTTTCAATTTAAAAAACTTTTTTTTTTTTTAAACCACAAAAAAAACGGGGAAAAAAAGGCTTAATTACAAATAATTTGTTGGAAAATTCCCTTTAAAAATGTTTCAGTTTTTTTCTGAAAGTTCTTTGTGGTCCCCCGGGGACGAACCTTGTGGTTCCCCCTTTGAGAAGGGGTCTTTTTACAAGGGGGGTTAGCAGACATTGTAAAAACCTTTTTTAATAAAAAGCTTGGCTGGGTTTTTTCCAAAAGGGGCCCCGATTTCTAATTTTCATTTTGAAAATTAAAAGAAAAAAACAAGACCCTTTTGGGGCCCCTTTGGGTCAGGGTTTAGGGCTTCAAAATAACCCTTTTCCTGCCTAAATTTTTGGGCGTTTTGGGCTTGGCCCAAAGGGGGTTTTGTGCCCAAGGGATAATGGTCTTCAAAAAACCCCGCCATTTTAAAAATTTTTCACTTGAAATTTTGGAAAAAAGGTGATTCAAGATTGTTTGGTTTTTTCCGATGAGCTCTTTTAAGTAAAAACATATAAAGATATATCATTATTTTTTTTGTTAAATGCCTCCCGGGGTATTTTTTGGGTGTTAATAAAATTGAAAATTAAATGAGTGTATCACACTGTGGGGGTGTAAATTTTATTGGTGGGGCACCCCAAGAATACA